>OLKM01002266.1:0-76402 GCA_900291075.1 Melanogrammus aeglefinus | reverse complement strand
TTCATCTTGATCACTGAAGCACCTCATCTGTGATTGTTCGCTTGTCTCCGTCTCATATATAACGTCACAATGTGAACCGTTCAAGGCGAAATACATTCAGACGACTTTTATTACCACCCATAATTTACGACTTTGTGTTAGGTATCAAATGGTTACGCATGATTTCTAGGGCATCTTCAAGGCACGACAAATCTAATTTACCGGAAGAATAAGTTTTGCTTCACGTTGTGGCAATTTCGTTTAGTACACATTAAAGAACGGAACGGGCAAGCCAGGAGCATCCGATACAAAATCAAGGAGACTGCCTATTGGTCAACGTTAATAATAATAATAATAATAATAATAAATAAGTAATAAATATTAATTTGTAGAGCCACTTTTACATTTCAGAAATCTCAAAGTGCTACAGAGTTTTGAGAGAAAAAATAAAATAAAAAGGGGGTTGTTAAAACATAAAATACATAAAACAGTTAAAGGGAAATTAGCAAAAGGCTTTGTTTAAAAGGATTGTCTTAAGTTTTTTTTTGTTTTTTAAACAGCTGTTTAGTCTGTGGGGCCTTCAGGTTGGTCCAGGAGGGGGTTCCATAGGTCTGTGGGCCTTTCAGTGGTCAGGAGGGCGTTCCATAGTCTGTGGAGCCTTCAGGTGGTCAGCGAAGGGCGTTCCATAGGTCTCTGGGGCCTTCAGGTGGTCAGGGAGGGGGATTCCATAGTCTGTGGAGCCTTCAGGTGGTCAAGGAGGGCGTTCCATGTCTGGAGTTCCTTGGGGCAGCAGCGGAGAAAGCCTGATCGCCCATGGTGCGGATCTTAGTCTTGGTGGCTAAGGGTGTGTGCTGATGCAGAGCGAAGGGTGCGTGAGGTGGTCTGGAGGGTGAGGAGCTCCTGGAGGTAGAGGGGGGGGGGCATGTCCGGTGGATGCACTGGTGGATGAGGAGGGAGATCTTGAATTCAATCCTGAATGCGACAGGGAGCCAGTTGAAGGGATTGGAGGAAGGGGGTGGGTCCCTCTCAGGATCCTGAGCAGCGCTGTTTTGTACTGTGCTGGAGCTTCTGGATGCTCTTGCAGAGATCCCGATGGAGGAGTGCATTGCAGTAATCCAACCTGGAGGAGACAAAGGCCGTGGACAAGCCTCTTCTGAATCTGCCAGGGTGATTTTGGGCAATGTTTTATGCGGTCCTGCGGACGTTGGGGGAATGTAATGTGTGGTTTCTCAATAAGGCCATCTTGCTGGATGATCGGTTGGGATCACTTAAAGGTTAGCGACTGCATTACATTGAGTGTTCCATCCACCATCCTCTATGCTTTCATCACTCAGGTTTTCTCCGTACTACATTACCTCGTCGCTGTCTCTAACCTGGTTTTTGACGTGAACATCTGCTCCTGCCTTGACCAGCAGTTTGACACACTGGTAGAAGCCGTGCCAGGACACCTCATGGAGGGCTGTGTTGCCATCCTATAATACAAACACAAAGTTTCCCCACTACATTAATGTAACTCAACATTATATACACACACACACACACGTGCGCGCGACATACGCACACGCACATGCACCCATAAGCTTGAGTCTGCTTCTAAATGGGCTGAATCATTTTACAGATATTTGTATACTAGTGTATTTGTTGGCTGCACAATGTGTTGTTCTGGTGTAATGATGTGAGTTTCTCACATCCCCAGTCCCCCAGTTACATGCTTGCATACTATATCTCCCTTTAATTGTCATAGATGAAATTACATTTATTTTGATAAATAGTATCGGGACAGTTTTTGTCTCTTTCCCTGCCATGCTCCCTTCTTAGTGCAATAAACATGCATCCTTATTTTCTTAGTCCACAAGGGCTCATGCAAAAAAAACTAAAAATGAAATACTAAGATTCACTACTACCGCAAAGATTCTCTATCTGAATACTGGGTTGCACATTTCCAATACTCCACCGTACAAACCTCTGGTGCAGTCACCTCTTAGGACTTAGAAAAGATGCACAACAAGCACTGATACAAAAGATAGGCTGATACTGATACCCAGATCCAGGTGTCGGCTCTCAGTCCCCCACCACGGTACGAGGCTCTGGTAGGACTCACCCGTTCCTGTGAGTTCAGGGCGCAGCCTCCCCTGGACCAGGGCAGCCATGGCGGCGCTGTTGCTGCAGCGGCTGCCCTGTGCAGTGCGGTCCGGTGGGCCCTGGCCGGGCAGGGGGGCCGCGGGCTGAGGCTGGGGACGTGCTTTGACGCCGGCTCGCCTCATCACTACCACCACCCCCGGCACAAAGAAGCGGCAAGCAGAGGTGTGTGTGTGTGTGTGTGTGTGTGTGTGGTGTGTGTGTGTGTGTGTGTGTGTCGTGTGTGTGTGTGTGTTGTGTGTGTGTGTGTGTGTGTGTGTGTGTGTGTGTGTGTGTGTGTTGTGTGTGTGTGTGTGTTGTGGCATGCAGGGCATGCATCCAGATGTTGTGCCCTCACACGCATAGGGGTTCAGGCACATGTATCAGAAGGGGAATTGATGTTGGAGTATAAAACAGACAATTATATTACCCTTACTGCTGGATCCATGTGTGGATCGAAACTTGGAACTCTATTCAATTTAGGCTGATTTTCACTTCCGTGTCAGCACCTGTTAAGGGTTTGCTCAGATGGTTTGTGCCGGTTTGCTCAGACCCCGAGTTAAATTGCTGTCATTATCTGTGTCATGATTTTTGTTTAACTTACACCCCCTTTCTTGCGGTGGAGGCGAGTTGAAATAGAAATTGGGCATTTGGCGAGCCCATTGACATCCATTGTCCATAACTAGTGGATACCAGCTTCCAAAGCTGTGTTCTTTGTTCAAGACAGTTAAGCAAACACAAAACTACTCTGGCTAGGTAGGTATCTTTTTTGTTCCCCAAACAAACAAATCCACACAAGTTTAGAATACGTGTCAACAAACCACTATGCATGCTAACAGACTTGGCAAACTAAGATGTGCAGTTACAATTCGAGCGAAGAGTAGTCACTGTGTCTCATTCAGTGTGAAAACTCTGACTTCTGGGTTACAGAGCATCATTTCAATAAGTTGATAGGGTTGGAGTAGGAGGGTGGTGATTTTGAACTGATAGTTGTCTTAGTTGTCCATGTGTCCATTTGGGTTGAGAATGTCAACTGAACACAAATTTCCCTTTTTCCACCCTTCTCTGTGAATCATCATCGCTGATTGGTTGAGCTTTGAATAGAAACAGGGTTTTGCATTGTTGTAGACAGCCAGACACGAGACGTAAAAGGAGGCAACCGGCAGAGAACAAGACACTATCTTCGGTTGATTGCGATGCTGCCACCACTTTACACAATTTGAATGTTTTGCAAGAACTTTTTCACGTGGATGTATGTTGTTGTTTTTGAACAAGATTGAGTAGACTCAATCTTGTCATTCTATTTCTTGATTTGCTTGTTGATTCATGACGATTTTGGGTTGAGACACACTATAGCCCTACTGGGTAAACGTTACCATTTACCTGTATGTATAAAACCCAGGTTGCTCCACATTGTGAATGAGGATATGTGGATGTTCTCTTATACATGCTCTATGCAGAACTGTAAATTCAGCTTTATACATTGATATAATCATCACATGCCCGTTTAATCAGATTTGGTCTACCTTCATGGAAGGGATGCCCTCTGCTCCCAAATGCTCAGAAGTAGAGTCTTTGTTGGACACTCCAGTAGAGTTGCTGTCTGAAATTATTTTAGATAAGGAAAAAAAATAGCAGTAATAGCCAAGATGATTGCAAGCTAACCTCTTACATCCTCTTACATTTTTCATCTGTTAGTGATTCTGATTTCTGTCTTGTTCATCTCTCTCTCTCTCTCTCTCTCTTCTCGTCTCTCTCTCTCTCTCTCTCTCTCTCTCTCTCTCTCTCTCTCTCTCTCTCTCTTCTCTCTCTCTCTCTCTCTCTCTCTCTCTCTCTCTCTCTCTCTCTCTCTCTCTCTCTCTCTCTCTCTCTCTCAGTCAACTAAGAACTAGGCTGTCTGTATCCAGGATTGGAGAACAATGTTGGGAGAAACAGCTGCCCTATAGCATGCTCAGGGATTTCCCTCTGAAATAGTGTTAAGATTAAATTAGTTATTTTTACTCATGGTTCTTTCACTTGGACCTAAGAGGAATTCTATAACTTCTTGCTTCCATTAGGTAGACTGTTTTAGTGCTCTGTTTTAATTTGGATACTGACTGTCTGGAATGTTACTCAACAATTGAGCAATATTGTTTGTTTGGGGAAAAAAATAGGCCTATTTCCCCAGGTGCCAGTACATTTAAATCAAAATGTTGTTGTTGAATGTCAACTTTCAGCTTCTAGTAATTGATTTTATGTCACAATTGCACAACATAAACGCTGATTCCAACGGTGCACAGACTTAGATTTGATGGAAATATGGACCATTTGAGCTTTGAATGTGCAGAGTTGAGTTGTGTTGAGACAAGTTAAGAGTTTTCTTGGTTGATTTAAATGATTTAAGTCACTGTCGGTGAGAGGCAAGTGACATAGATGGTAGGTTAAAGATTAGATGTGTTTTGCAGAAATAAATAGATTCTTCGTATGAAATGCCTTATGTACAGTATGTATGTATGTCCTATATTAAGGGCCTCGTGCATGCAGGCACTCACCAAAGATCAGCACGCACACATTGTCACAGACACAGACACACACACACACACACACACACACACACACACACACACACACACACACACACACACACACACACACACACACACACACACACACACACACACACACAGAGAGAGCGGTGAGAGGCCCTGTTACTATGGCTTGTGCAGGCCCAGGGTTAATCTGCATGCTTTGTGGCTGATTGTGAAGCGGGTCTTAATGTCACGGTCCTGTGTGCACACAAAGCAGCTTGAGTCAGGGATCATGGGCTGGATTATTGTTTTCTGTGATGCTCTGTAGCCCGACAAGCCCGCTTGAAGCGCTGAGCGATGTTGTTTTGGGTTTTCTGTTGACTGAAATCGGGTAATGGCCAGGACAAACAAACAGCAGGCAATATCCCCCCTCATACTTTTTTATTTAACTTTAATTGAAAATAAAAAATGCTTAATAGTTATTGTTTTTTTATAAATCCTACTATTTCAACCCGGTATCACGAGATCTCGTGCTCATGCGCACGAAACGCGTTAATCTATTGAATTCGTGTCCAGAGTACCGATTGTTTCGACTTTTTTAGTGAAAACGCATAACGAAATGTTAACCAATGCATTCTGAATGCACATCCTTCACAACTATATTCTTCGTCATAACTATCAAAACCAAACATCCTTCACATTCGCCCGAGCGACGATTATGAAAGTAAAATGCAACATTTCTCGCTAAAAATGTTTACATAAACACTTTTAATGGCGTAACTATGCTAAATATATCATATTTTCCACCCAGACTAAAAAGTATGTCCACCATTTTCACAGAAAAATATCCTAAAAACTATCCAATAGGAAAGATGCTCACAGCGTCTATCCGTGACGTAGGCCTAGTCACCGATAGACGCTTTTAATGCTTTTAATGGCGGGTTACGCCATTAAAACTGTTTATGTAAACATTTTTAGCGAGAAATGTGCATTTTACTTTCATAATCGTCGCTCGGCAAATGTGAAGGATGTTTGGTTTGATAGTTATGACCAAGAATATAGTGGTGAAGGATGTGCATTCAGAATGCATTGGTTAGCATTTCGTGATGCGTTTCACAAACAAAGTCGAACAATCGTACTCTGGGACACGATTCAGTAGATTAACGCGTTTCGTGCCCATGAGCACGAGATCTCGTGATACCGGGTTGACTATTTTGTCTTCAACAAATGGCATTTTAATTTAAATACCCAGATCCCAAGCTTGCTAGCTGTCAATAAACCATTATAAAATAACTGCATATAAATAACTAAATCATGTTGCATGACGGCACAGTATTTGTTCTTTGTCTATTGATTTGTGTCTTATTATTTTGAACACATTTAGGATCAGCATTGACCTATATAAGCATGCAAGCAGTCTAGACACTCACGCCCAATCAATACACCGATGTAAATATATCCACTGCTGGTAGGGTTGGGTATCGAACAACGGTGCCATTTGCACCGACCGAATTATGTCGTCTACGAGTATCGAATTGTTTTGGAGAAAAAGTGCCAAATTTCGATACTTTACGGTAGACGACGCGAAAGCTTTATTTTATTATTTTTTATCTTCCTCCATAAGAACTCCAACTGAGAATGGATAGATGCAGTTACTGCAACTTTATCATTAGTAACCACAGTAGATGGCAAATATAAAAAATATGTTACGTTGCATATATGATCATTTGAAATATATGAAATGCCCTCACAATAAATCTGCCAGTTTGCACATTGACTTCATTGTCATTGTATCCTTTTAATCTCAAAGTGCTATTTAGAAAGAGTTATTAACGAATTATGGTGCTCAATGTATAATCATTTATAGAAAAGTAGTTCGCCGATAATCCTAAGGTTTCATAATATAAAGGTATCGGAAAAAGTATCGTGAAGGTAATCGTTATCGAATTAAAGGTATCGGTTTCGGTATCGGTATCGAAAATTTTCAAACGATACCCAACCCTACTGCTGGGTTAATGAAATCAAAGGGACTGCTTCCTTACAATCGAAACATAACAAAATAAAATGTGTTTCATCCTCCTTACAATATTTTAATATTATTTGATTATTCTTCTAAGTTCTAAAGGTTACAAAAGTGTGGAAAGATATGGATTGAATTGTAGCCGTTGTTACATAACGTGAAACATCACGACGTAGGCCTGCCCTCAATGTATTTGTTTATCCTCTCCACTGAACACCCTCGTTTTTCTGTGACTCTACAAGATACAAGATACAAGATCGTATATATTGTCATATACACAATGGAAACATAGTTTGCACTGAGCAATGAAATTCTTAATTTGCATGTTCCCTTCACACAAAATATACTTAAAATAAAGTAGATAAATGAACTAAACTACTAAAAATATCTGTACAAAGAGCAGAATTTAGTTCAACAAAAAGTTTAGCATGTGCAATGTTCGCATACAGCAGAAGGCCCTGAAAGACATTGAAATATAGAAGTTTTTGAATATATACATTGGATATTGAATATTATTAGCAGATAAGTACATAGTGCAAATGAAACTCACAGTTGAAAATAAGTACAGTACACAGCATTGAATATAGTGCAAAATACACAGTGTCATCAGTGTTTGAGAGTCATTCAGCAGCCTGATGGCCTGTGGATAAAAACTGTTTTTAAGTCTGGTTGTTCTGGCTTTCATGCTTCTGTAGCGTCTGCCAGATGGTAGCAGTGTGAACAGTGGGTGCTGGGGGTGTGTAGTGTCCTTTGTGATGTTGTGTGCCCTCTTTGTAACCCGGTGTGTTTGGTTTCAGCTGTTTTCATTGTCCACTGTGTTCACACTTCGTTCTTTCCTCTATACTACTCGAGACATTGCAATCATATGACTAAGGTCCGTCTCAGACTTAAAGTGTAATACGGCAAAAATGTTAACCCAGGGTCTTTGTTTTGGCACGAAAACCCATCAAATAAGCCCTCCAGATACCATTTTCGTTGAAAATCGAGTATTTGGGTTTGCCGGGCGCAATGTTTGGCGACCATGTTATTGGCATGGGGAGTTTCGCCTCCAAATCTGCATTTTTTTAACCACCAATATTGTTAAAAATAGCACCAAACCTCTGCAGTAGCATGACTAGGGTCCCCACACATAAACGAACCACAGACAACTTAGTTTGCAAACCCAGAGTTTATTTAAAAAGACAGTTTAACAAGCATTACCGGTAGGTCCGTGTTCACAGGAAGTCCACACAAGTTGATTGCCGAATGCTAAAGGAGGAAAGTTTTCGAATTTATAATTTAGATAATTTATATTTATAAATAATGTATAGCAAGTGTTGACACATAAATTAAAGGACTGGCATATGTAAGTTACAGTTACAAAATATGTATTTGATACAATCAAGCATGGCACGTTGTTGACAGAAGACGCACTCCGGCGCATTCGGTCACCCGTCAATCAGACGTGCAGTGCGCACACCTGACTGACGGGTGACCGAATGCGCCGGTGTTCAGTTCAAGGAGGAGGGTTTTGGAATTTATCATTTATATTTATAAATAATACATAGCAAGTGTTGACACGTAAATTAAAGGACTGGCATATGTAGGTATTTGTTCTTTACAATCAAGCATGGCACGTTGTTGACAGAAGATGCACTGCACAAGGGATTAACACACCGTACGAGTGAAGGAAAGCTCAAGCACCGGAGAAGACGACCCATACAGCTTGAAGTCAAGAGAGAGAGAGATGTGTTTGTGTTTTCCCCGGCTGTGGAAAACAAAAGAAAAGTTACACCCCAGAAACTTTCCACAGACTATTGTAGGCTATGTTATTTTACCGTTACTACACATATATATGACTACAATTGTTCAACGTTTGGATGACTCTTCTTCCTCCACACCAATTGTGAAAAATCATATGACACGACAAATAAGCAAACTTTACCTCAAGTCTATCCGTAGCCACGTGCCACACTCGTGGAATAGCATTCTTCTCTCAATGACACTTTCTTTGGGTTCTTTGGGTCAGCAGCTCTTTTAGGAATGAGGAAGTCGTCCTTATCGAAATGAGCACTGCAGACACGGTGATCCTTCTGGCGTCTCAATGTCCATATTCAAAACAATAAGCCACTGGTCTACCAGAGATTGGTTATTGTACCGCGATGGCAGTCTATGGAAAGTTTCTGGGGTGTAACTTTTCATTTGTTTTCTGCAGCCCGGTAAAACACAAACACGAACCATCTCTCTCTCTTGCCTTCAAGCTGTAGATGGGAATGCCCCAAGCCAATAACATGGACGCCAAACATTGCACCGGGCCAACTCAAGTACTCGATATTCAACGAAAAAGGTATCAGGAGGGCTTATGTGATGGGTTTTCGTGCCAAAACAAAGACCCTGGGTTCAATTTTCGCTGGAATTACACTTTAATTACGACTATGACTTAATTATACAAAATATGCTTGATTACGACCTTTCTTCTGTGAAATTATTTCACTTCAGCGAGTTGATTCAATTTCATACAGACAAAAGTAAGTACATTTAAAATAGCAAGGGATGCAAAAATAAATAAATAATTGAAATGAGAAAAACCTACCCTGTAAAGATGTTTTACGAATTTACCACACGCCGGTCATGCTGTTTTATGGAATAATGTAGAATGAATGAAGATGTACATAATATAATAAACAAAACGTTACATGGATATATGATATGAGTTTTCTGGAGTCACACATTTGATCCCTTTAAATTAACTAACTAAAATTACTTAAATTTGACCTAGAATATACATAGATTTGGAAATCACTGACTCTAAACTTCACTTGAAGGTGTTTGACTTGGCATCGTCTCGGATCCAGCAGTCCTGCTATGTTAGAGAAAAACTTCTGGGCAGAGGGGCACAGTGCCTGGGCCGGAAAACTACATTTGGAACCTTTGCACCTTGTTAACTGTTTCGTTAAGAGAAATCCTAACGAGATTGGGTGAGGCTTTCAGTAGGGGATTTTCATAAATGTACTTATATTCCGGTGGCCACTTCAGAAAGACACTATTTTAAGTTTATTACAGCTGGCAGAGTTTTGGTAACATGATGTTGTTCCTCCAAGATGATTGCAAAGTAACTAACTTGTTGACAAGTTTGCTTGCTCATATGGCATGAAATCGAAATGAGGAATGTGCCTCACATGCACTTGCACACTGCCAGGGGAACCAAACAAAGAACCAAACAAAGGAAAGGGTGGAGTGTTGAATGAAAGTTATACCAGTTTAACAATACGTTTTAGGTGGCATGGGTTCTATTTTCTGACTAGTGCCAAAAGTCCTAAAGATCCACCAATGAAAAGCTTTATTAATAGCTTACTTATGGGGAAATAGTTATTCTATACTGCTACCGATGGAGGAGCCAAGATGTGTTTTCAAGGTAAAAATCAGTGTATTTATTCATTGTTGTTGTACTGATAAAGAAAGGATTATTCAACAAAAAAATTCACGTAAGAGTTGCATTAAACGGAAATGGAACATGAAACGAGTGGGTTGCTTACCAAGCTAGTGGTAAGCAACATAGCATAGCTAGTTGACAGGCATATTCAGGTTAATGGAGGCTAGAAGCCTGCTCAAAATACAAACAATGGTATCAATGAATAGAGAAATCACCAAACATCAAACCAAAGGGTAAACTGAATAAGAGCATCCAAACTAAGTAGAAAACGACCTATACACTGTATCTTTCTAAAGTTGGACAACCATGAAATTGACATTTTAGACAAATATTTACATATTGTACATGTATGTAGATGTGTGTTTTGAATATCTTGATTGTATCCCTGGATCCTTGGCCTGTCCCTTCTTACCCCGGGGGGGCAGGAAAACAGCCTTTGAACACTTCCCCCGAAGGGGTTCATTGAACACAGGCAAATTCCAACAAATTCAGAGACACAGAATGTGAAAACAGATTTTTTTCCCATTACAAATATACTGTCATCTTAATTGTAGAAAGAAATAATAATGTTAAAGTGTTCATAGTTGAGCCTGAGAAAATTTCAGAAAAACTGCAAAAGTGAGTGAGTTAGATGTTATACTGCTTATGATATACTGTATCGTTGCATAAAAAGAATACCAGCAGCCTAATCTCCGGCTCCAGGAGTCAAATGCTTTTTTTTTTTGCAAATGCTTTTCTCCAAAGCGACTTACGATTCATTCACTCATCCACATACCGATGGTGGGGGTCAACCATGCCATGTCAGGGTAGTCAGTGTCGTGTCTTGCTCAGGGACACCTCGACCCTCTGGGGGAGTCGGGGAACCTTCCGGCTACCAGCCAATCCGCTCTACCTCCTGAGCTACTGCCGCCACTCGTCAATATGGTATCAGGGCCTTCGTTGGGGGCCGTAGTAGACATCCTCGTTTATGATTTGGATATGCCATTCTTCGATGTTTCGATCCTGTTCTGCTCCGTCAGGTAGATTTATGTACGATTCCATAAACGATCTTAGAAATGGTGGTATTTCACCTGTGATGAAGCGGCTGAACTCCTCTCTCCGATGTAGAGGAACCGTGGGAGTATCATTGAGATTTTTTTTACCTACAGACATGAAATGAGGAATTACAACATGAACTGGATATGATCAATGACCACTTTATGCTTCTGTTTTTTCTTCACAAGTTAACATAACATTACATTAACATTATTTCAAAGCCACTATACACTTCAAATGTGCTGTAGGTAACATCTGAAAGTTTTCTGCTTTACTATAACTTTTAGCCTGAACCCTATTCATTAAATAAGGTTAGTATTCTGTTTGAACCATCACTATTATAAACTACAACAGACCACCAAACCAATTAGGTTGCTTCTATAGATAATATTGTGTGTCTAATTTCATTTTGACAAAGTGAAAGAAAGCAAACACAATCTTCCCATTTTTAAAACTCAAAGTACCCTACCAACAAGTAACTCATTAGTATTAAGTATTATTGTTGTAAATTAGTTTATCATAAAAAGAAAAATGGATGTATTTATTGTTAATTCAATGAATTATTGTGAAATAAGTGATTAAGCAGTGGGGTTGACCACTTATTCAAAGCGCTGTACGTATGTAACATTCTCATGAGGGGCTGAGCCCCCCTAAATGTCTAATCCTTCAACAATCGCCCATGCAAATTACAATATTCAGCATTGCTGAAGCTTGTTTGCCAAAGACATGCTTTAAAAATTTGAAATGACGGTGACAATGATTATGATAATATTGTAAATGATTCATTATTAGGTGTCTGAACAGTTCTCAGTTCTGGAGTTCCTGTATATTGTTTCTGCTTTGAGATGTTTCTTTCTTTCTTTCTTGCCTGCTTTGCATGTCATATTTCATTTATGTATGTGGAGGCTTCCAGGTTTGCTTCCAGAGATAAATAAAGTGCCTCTACTATTATATTATGTCTCGAAACAAAAAGTTCTTACCACATTTTACCAGGATCTTTACCACTGCACAAACCACAATAATTGCTAAAATCAGCGCGAGGGAACCAATGATCATGCTTAAAATATTCTGGTGAAATTCTGCGGAGGTTGCATCTCTTTCTCCATTGGTTGGGGGCTGATCTGAAATGACAAATATGTCTGAAAGCATCAGTACAAGAACTCTCAATCATAAAAACTATCTTGTTAAGGTCATGGATTTTTAATTTAAATACATATCTCTTGTCACTAATGCTAATCACTAATGCTATATTTAATGTACTGTATGTACTGTATGTATATTCACTGCAGAGCAATTGATTCAATAAAAAGTGACTCCTCCTCCTCATTTCATTTTTATACTGAAAAATGTATTTTTGTGTACAGTATACATGAAACTTACCAGATGGCTTCCAAAAGACAGAAAAGCTGTGTTTGTGAGTTTGTACTTGGCAACCGTACTGGTGTTGACTGGAGGGAATCACTGCTGTAAGCCTCAGTATCACATAGTCATCCGCAAAGGGCAGGGGTCCATCGACTGTCACCTGCCTGGCATATGAGGCGCCCTCTCCAATCAAAGTCAGCATCTTCACAGATCGGTCTGTACTGGTCACCTGACACCTAAGCTTCAACTTTGATTCGTTAGGAAGAACCTGCGCAGAAATGTGCAGGTCTGGGAACAAATAATAATGACCTCTATTACTGTATGACTGATGTCGCTATAAGTACAGAATCAAAACAAAATATTAAAAACTTGCAAAAAGGATTATTGTCTCGCACCTGTCTTTTGATCAACATATTTTAATTCTAAACTCTTGATCAGTTTGGGGCAGTCGATATTAATGAAGTCCCTAAATACCAGGTTTCTGATTTTCCTTGTATTCCATCTTGACGCTATTTCTCTTGCAGCCTGGGACATGGCTTTCCATTGTAAGGTTTTGGGGTCAAAAGTCACAAAGTCCGCTCCATTCACTGCCCAAGTTTCAAAGCCAGAGAGCACCCCGTTTTCTGATCGGCTGCAGCCACGCCATCTCTGGATAAGATCTGGACAATACAGATTAGGTAGCAGGACATAGACGACACCATATGTATTCAGCAACACATTATCTGTAGTAGATGATGGAAAGTATTGGGAATGAACACTTACTACAAATCTGCGATACAAAGTCTGTTTTAGCATAATGTTTGCCCCTTAACTTCATATTTTGAAAAACGGCATTTGCAGGCCCTCAAGAACAAACATGGAGCTGGAGCTGAGGGGCCCTTGTTTGGGTCAAGCCCTGGTGATCAGGGGACACTTGATGGGCTGAATGGTCCACATTATCATGTGCTAGCTGTCTGTCTAGTCTATTTTTGCTTAGAAAGTCGTCCCAAAGGCCTCAAACCACTAAAGGCTGGGGGCACAAATGAATTCCACGTAGACATATAACATACTAAGGGGAAATAGTGATATTGTGGCTTAAACTTATGTGTCAAAATTAGGAAATAGGTGTGTTCGTGTGGGGTTTGACTGCAGAGGCCCCAACCCTTCGCATGATTGAACATAATAATAAAATGATGCAGCGCTGGCTTTGACAGGCAACAAAATTAAATGAACATATGCCTTGTTCAAATCGACAGCTTTAATGTCCCATAAGAGGATACAAAAACATTAAAAAAAACATAATGCACTTACCCACTGTGCTGTTAGTAACATATGAGAACTCGTAGTTGGATTCTTTCAGTTCTATATGTGCTTGTCTACAGCTAGCGAGGGATATCTGTACGTCTTGTAGGCTCGGCCTGAGTTCAGGCTGGGCTTTCTCTGACCAACTGTCGCAGTGTGACAACGGGACTCCGTCAAATCTGACCCGTTGCTGGAATGTGGGGTGAAATTTAGACTCAGGTCCAATCATAGATGTGAACTCGAGGCAATGTGGATCTGCAGAAATGGAGATAGTCTGTATTAGGACTAAAGTCAGAGTTTGATAAATGTTGTTTACTTTTTGCTTTGATAGGTTTCTTCTTCACAATTCATGATTAAAGTGGTTGTTAAAGTGACTTACCGCATTCGGTCGATTGTACAAAATATGCATAATTACAAAAGTTGAAAATAATCCAATGTAGAATGCTGATTAACATTCTGCATTTAACGCTTTTGAATGTCTACAGTTCGAACGATGTACAAATGTCCCAAAATGTTCAACAATTAGTGTCTTAAGTTCTCCTCCATGTTAGAACAAACCGTGTCTAAAAATGATACTACAAACTAAAAACAGGTTATGCAGAATGACAAGCTCAAACAATTTCAAACATCCAAACCAGTTTAGGTGTATCTAACCGTCACGGAAGTGCAATGCAATGTAAACACATTTGAAGGGTGCAGTTTATTTCTTCATGTACTTTGATTCAATCCCCCTCAAACCCCTTTGTAATTAAAAATATATATATAAATATAAATTGGCACATAAATTGTCTATAATATTGACAATGAGTAAGTGGCTCAGAGGGCTGCTGATATTTCCCCATACCTGTTGGTTGTTCACACTCTTGCTCAGCGGGCTGCTGAGAGCAGAGTGGCTCACATGGCAGGTGAAGGTGTGTTCTGAGCGCCACCTTGTGGAGGGCAGCAGGAGGACGCTGCTAAGGGAGTAGCTTCCATCAGGCTGCCGCTGGGCCACGCCCGCCTGGATCTCCTTGCCCTTCACAGAGGCTCCGTCCTCGGACCAGGACAGGGCGGCCCCGGCCGGGTGGAAGCCCTTAGCCAGGTTACACCAGAGTGGGCCCCCCCAGCCCCGGGACAGGAGGCTGGGTGGGCACCATCAGCTCCAGACTGGGGGGGGACGGGGGATCAGCTGGAGGGAGGAAGGACATCAGAGTCAGAAAAACTAGAGTTTTAAAATGAACCAACGTTCTGTAAGAGCCAAACAGAATGTTCATTAGGCTTTTAAGGGATAAAAAATACATTTATATATAATACATCGATCATAAACCGAGCATTTGTAACTTAAATAAGTGCCAGAGGGGGTTGGAGAGCAACTGCATTTGATAAAAGTGGGTAAAATACTTATGGGTAATCATTTTTGTGTCGACTGCAATGAATGCTGGGGAATTATGGCTGGGCGATATGGCCAAAAACTTATATATCCGAAAATAGCTCAATTAATACTTTGAAGACATATACCTACCACTTTAAAGCATGTTTTCTGGTAATTTAATAAACAAATACACACACAATCAGAAACATTGTCTTGAACTAAAATATAAAGTAACACTTTTTAGACACTTAGACACATGCTCAAAGTTGCTTGTTGGAGGAACCCAGGACCCAGAAGAAGATGACCCTCAACCATCTACAAGCAGTTCAGTACGACAAGAGGAACCTTCAGTTATGTCTGTGACTAATTAAACAGTTGTGTTTTTATATTTATTTATTCAATATAAACAGTATCAACACTGATTATTTAAATATATTTATTTGGTATCTTACGAATATAAATATTCATACAAATAGTTGTCATTGTTGTAGATGGGAGGACACAACTAGGCATCAGCCTAGGGCACCCCATTGGTAAGAAGCGACCCTGAACCTACCTCAGTTCATTTCATTGTCAGTACATGGCTACCTGTTTCGCACCAGAAATAAGACAAAATAGATATTCTATTTACAATTCAATGTGGAATTATCATTACTAGGTATTTCTAATTTTCACTATTATCTTGGTTCATTGTCTGCAGAGTATGCAGATAAGGAGAAAAACCTGTACCTCGATGAAGCCAGGACTGAGCTGCTTCGGAGTCCCGTTTACCAGTTTGATGGTGTATATGGCTACTACTTGGATGAACAAAATGAGTGCTCATTAAAGGTGAACATCATAATTAGTTTAGCTTTACAGCTATAGCCTTTTTAGTGTTGCCGATTGATTGAAATATAAAAGGTAAGCATTCAAATGCACACCACATCAAAAGGATTACAAAAAAATTCCATTGTGGTCCCTTGGTAGTGTAAGCATGTACTGTATATAGGTGTATGTAAGTCTGTGTGTTAAAGGTAATGTACATGGCAGGAACAAAGTAAAATATGACATTCCAATGACAAATTCACAATTTCTATAAACTTACATTTTATTACAATCTATAAAAGACACACCATAATAAATAACCCTATAACTGTCTGCTGCTCAACCATTTCTTTAAGGCTGTTTAAAACTGACAAGAGGTATATACATACTAGCAGGCAACCCATTCCATAAAACTGCGGCTGAATATAAAAAAATAGCCCTTTCCCATGCAACTTCTAAACCTGTACAACACCAGATCAGTGGCACTTCTCCTTGTGGAGTAGCGGTTTGTTTTGTGTCCTTAAAAAATAATTACATAAATATTTAGGCACCTCATTTTTAATAACTCTATGCACCATACACAGTTGTATATTATTTACTCTTATCTTCTATTTTCAGCCACTTAAAGGGGACATATCATACCACCAGGTGTGGTATGTCAATGTTGCTTATCTATCCGTCCCACATCTAGGTGGACATGCACCTGTGAAGTCACAATGCTGCACGTAAATGCTTTTAAACGGCTTGTAATGGCTAATCACACGCACACCTGGTGGTATGATATGTCCCCTTTAAGGCAACTGAAATGAGCGATGAGTGAGAGGTTGTAGCTTAAGGATCAGCCTTATTAGTTTATGTTGTGATGTCTGTAACTTATTTTTGAGGATTTTAGGGAAGTTTGTAAACCATGAAGTGCAGGCATAATCAAATTGGCCTTGTACTAGGGCCCCAGCCAGTATCTTCAGAGCGTTCCAATCAATTAGATGGGATATTCTAGCCAGAAACTTTATTTTCGGATTTATTTTTTAAATAACCTCCAAAGCCATACCCTCCCAAGTTAATTTATTTTCAAGAATAAAACCAAAGTATGTCACAGTTTGTTTGGCTCTGAGCTCAGATGCATCCATTACCACCTTGAATCCAGGTGACTTCCCCTTTGAGTTTGATCCAATAAGTATTGATTCAGTTCTACCTGAATTGAGGGCAGTTTGTTTTCAGATTTGTTTTCAGCCATGTACGAACCTTCGGAAGTTCTGCACTCAGTAACCGCTCCACCACAGCTTTATCTTGATGAGCGACTAAGAGGGCTGAATCATCTGCACAAAGATAGAGGTTGCAGTTACAAGCTGACTCCATGTCATTGATCTAAAGCAGAAAAATAGAGAGCCTTCCAAATATGTATGTCATGCAGGGATGCTTATCAGCATGCCTGTATACACACTGCACTACTTATACTATCTGCATGTATGTTTGGCATGTCATGTTGTACTTTCTGTCCAATGTTGTCTCTTGATGTCTTGCTGCAAACCAAATCGCCCTTAGGGGACAATAAACGCTTTAACTAACTAACTATAGCGTGTGATCCAGGTACGGCCACACTGAACGTGTTAGAGGCGTAGAAAATCTGCATTTTTGAATAGGGAACCATTGGTTTAGGCGCGTAGATGCGTTTTACGCACATAAATAACGCGGCCAACACACCAACGCGCGGAGTTCAACAAATTTATCTTTTGACGCGCCTACGCGTGACCCTTAGCTGTGGCGTTGAGCTTGGCCCGACGTCACTGGCAGAGACGGAGGACGCACAGAAGCAGAAAGAACATCCTCAATTCAGTGTATGCTGAAATGATGAGCCGATGGTGAAACTCCAGCTGTGAGTGCCTACGGAAAATGTCATGCACTTGAGTTTTTAATTCTCTGCCCGAGCCGACCCGCAGGCCGTGTCGGGCCAATATTTCCTACCACTATCCTCGGGCCGGGCCTTTGATCGAGCATTTGTGGGGTTTTTTTTAAATCATTGCTTTTTTTTTTAATCTGAGATGAAATCTATGCCATTAACAGAAATATTATCTCCGTTCACTTGCATGGGTAGTAGTCCGGTAACTTGTCAACCCTAGCGTCTTCTTTTGCTAAGCGACGTCAACGTCTTTGTCAGACTATTTCTCTGCTGATCAACACTACAAATGCTGGTAATGATGAAATTGTAAAAACCACACCATGTGAAGTTACTTTTTCGTTTTGGCAAGTAGCCGTGTAATAAGCGGGATAATGTATAGAACATCGCCGGTCATCACCGCCCCCTAAACCGAACCCAGCTTTCATCCCCGAGATACATGACCTCCTCACCACACTCTACACAACCCCAGGGAATATCATCATACTCTGTGATTTTAATATACATGTTGACAACCCCCCTTCCTACTCTGTCGCTGAATTCCTTCATCTTCTTGACAGTCTCGATCTCACCCAACACGTCAATATCCCAACACACTGCAGAGGCCACACTCTTGATTTGTTGTTCACCAACTCCACTTCCATCAGCAATCTCTCGGTGCTCGATCTGGGCGTGTCCGACCATAAGGCCATCTCAATGGAGCTACCCACCCTGTCCCCCCCTTAATAAGCCAGACAGACAAATCAGTTTCAGGAATTTTAAAAACATCAACCCAGTCACCATGACTACTGACCTCCTCCATCTCTCTGCTGCCAACACCCCTTCAGTCACTGAATCTGTGGATCTCTACAATTAATCACTCTGCACCCTCTTGGAACGCCATGCCCCAGTCAAGCCCAGAACCGTCACCTTCACATGCTCAGCCCCCTGGTACACCAGTGAGCTACAAGTACTGAAGAGAATATGGCATGTCGTTGAACGGCGTTTCATGGACTCAGGACCTGCTGTTCATAAACTAGCCTACCGGGAACATCAGAAGGCCTACAGCAAGTCCCTCAGAGACACACGGCCCTGGTTCTACTCCCACATAATCAATAATAGCCCTGGTAACTCCAAGCAGCTTTTCTCAACCATAAATCATCTCCTCAAACCTCAGACCCCCCTACACTCAACCCTAACCCTAACAACACGCAGGAGCGGTGCAACAGCTTCGTCTCATTCTTCAAATCGAAAGTAGACAACATCCGCTCCCTTCTCTCCAGGCCCCCTGCCTCCCCGCCCTCCCCTCTCTCGAGCCCCCCTGCCTCCCCGCCCTCCCCTCTCTCCAGCCCCCCTCAGCACATCCGCCAACCCTCAATCCGGGACTACTCAGCTCCTCTGCTGTATCACTCAGCATGAGGTTGAAGACATCCTAAGGAAGATGAAGCCCACTACCTGTGACCCGGACCCATTTCCCTCAACCCTAATAAAAAGTCACTCCTCTGTAATTAGTCTCATGATCCCCAAAATCATCAATCAGTCTCCCCGGTCCGGCCATGTCCCCACGTCTCTGAAAACTGCTGTCATCAAAGCCATTATTCAAAAAGCTGAGCCTTGACCCCGAAGCACCTGCCAACTACCGCCCCATCTCCGACCTCCCTTTCCTATCAAAGGTTTTGGAAAAGGTACTTTCTGCCGAACTTCACAACCACCTCATAACAAACACAGGGTTGCCAACAGTCACGCCCCTGACCTGACACGCTTTCACCATCAATCTCACGCTGTCACGCACACGCAAGAAATGAAAAAATCCTCCTGTTCATTTTCTGCGGGAGCAGAGTAGCAGCTGTAACATCTGCCTACCAACAAGTGATCACGGCAGTATTCTCTGATCGTTGATTCACTGAAAACCATGCACCTGATACTAATGGCGCATTTCCACTAGCACGGCTCGGCTCGGTACGGCTCGGCTCGGCGCGCTATTTGCGTGTTTCCACTATCACGCAGTACCTGCAACCGGGTACATTTTTGGTATCACCTCAGCCCTGGTTCCAAGCGAGCCGAAGCGTTACTAAAACGTGACGTCAGCCGACTGCCTTCCACTGATTGGCCGATGAGTGTCGTCACTGGAAGCGTCATAACCGCGCGACGACCGCCTACCGTTTTGTCTCGCGGCCCGGAGTCTTCTCTGGCTCTCTTCTCTTGCCTTCTGTGCGACAAAAAGCCACAGGGTGAGCAGCAACACGATCGCCTCCATGTCCTCCATGCTGTCCTCCTCTGATGTTGTTGTTGTTGTTGTTCTGGTCTTCCGGATTTGTACGTTGCTCGGCGCCGTGTAAATGACGTCACAGCGGTTTCGCGCAGCCGTGTTATGACGACCCCGCCCACGTCGAGGAGGCACCAGTTGTAATGGAAACACAACCAAACCGAGCCGAGCCGTGCCGAGCCGTATCGAGCCGAGCCATGCTAGTGGAAATGCGCCATGAGTTGCGTTTAAAAAGGTTTATATAGGTTCGGAGTCTGAGCCCACTGATGCTCGTGTGAAAGTTTGGATGAAGATTAATCAAGGTAAGCAGATAAAGTAGCCTAACAAATCGAATAATATATTGTCTAATACAATTGTGTGCCTTGTCACTACAGACGTAGCCTTGCTTAATCAGTCTAATTGTGTGCTGAGACAGTAAAGATTTCAGCTAGTTGCAAACGCTTTCTCACGTGTGTTATGAGGGCTAGGTAATTGCTAAATAAAAGGCTCATGTGCAATGATGTATTGTTAGATGAGCTTGCTGAAATATTTCAAAAGAAAAACGGATCATGGACATGGAGAGAAGAATCAAGCAGAGCTTCAGCAGGTATGCTAGTCACATAATGATTTATGTTCAGTTGTTTGTTAGCAAAAAGAAAAATGTTACACTACTAGGCTACCTTTTCATTAAAAGATGTGCAGTGTGCCCTTCACCTGATACCTCACCACAACTCAAAATATGAACTTGTCTTACCAATGTTAGCACAGGAAAATCCAGCCCTACATGTAATTTTAATGGAGATGTCATGATTAGGCTACCATGTCATTAAGGCTGCAGGTTTTTTAACACAGCCTACTTTTTTTAGATAGAGGAAAGGGTCTGTATTTTTGATAACCTAATACTTTTACTTATATTTGTGTATTCAAGATCAGGTTGTTCGTCAAGAAACTCTTGTCCAAATTCCTGAAGCCAGGAGCTTTTAGAGGGGTCATTGTGGACACAGTGGACCTCAGGGATGAGGAGAGCCAATTGGCAGGTAAATATTAGGAGTGACAAAAACATTGGTTTTTATAATGTTTGCATTGTCTGCAGGTCTTCTGTTACTCTAAGCACTAAATTATCCATGCATACCTTTTAGATTCTCAGCTTGGTGTTGGCTTCACAACGAGGACAACGTTAAAGCGCCTTTTGGAAGCAGGTGATTTCTCCATGGACTCAGCTAAAAGCTTCCATCTCGCAGCCAGGAGCTTTTTTGTGAAGGCAGTCGAGTACGCCACAGCTAAGCTCCTTTTACATGGCCCTGCTGGAGCATTCAAGGTTTGTGGACTTCGGACAAAAAATGGATACTACCTTGGATGATGTGCTCTACTTCGTTCATAGGTATGCATGAAACCATCTGGGCTGTAGAGTGATATGGGTTCATTCTGTTTCTGTTGCAAAGACCCTTTTCTCAAACCAGTATATCACTGTTTAGATTCAACCATCTCCTGCCCTACAACCAACCAAGGGAGCAGGACCAGCTGAATGATGAGTTCCTGGAGTTTCAAATGATGGAGGAGAAAGATAGCCTATACCTGCATCCATCTGGCGGGAAGCGGTCATCAGGACAAATGAGGATGGGGAGTACCACAGGATGGCCCACCTATGGGTATATCTTGCAAATCTTAAGAATCGGGCAAGTGGCACTTTAATTCCCCAAATTATTCAAGCCGGCCCAGATTGTGTTGACCTTGCCTCACTCAAATGCGGATGCTGCGCAAACATTTTAAACAAGACTGACACCAGAAACAGACTGTCTCTTGAAGGCACCCTGTCGTCAATCATGACCATGAAAATGAGCAGCCTTGAACCCGTAACCCAGGTGGGATTTGGGTTCTGGTTATTCATAAGAATAAACAACATTATATAAGAGTTTATTATTTTTCATAATGTTTTTTGACGTTGTGTAATGGTTGCAAACTTTGTAAATGTTATTTGATGTATTGTAAATGTTGTATACAGTATATCCTTTGCTTACTTGAACTGTGATATGGCCATCCAGCCAGGAGGGGGCGCGATGAGGTGTTTGTAAGTAGAGAAAAGAGAAGGGTTGCTGGAGTTGGGGGGAATGGAGGAAAGACGTTCGTTGGATGGAGCGCATGTTTTTCGTTGGAGTAAAGTCTGTTGATGACATATCAGCAACTATGGAGATGCGAGATAAAGTTCAACACGATCTTTACTGAAAGCTCCACCGGACTAGTCCACATTAACGACGCGGTCAGTTAATTAACGCAAGTAGCTGGAACAGTAGTGGCCTGCTAACTAGCGCTGCTAGCGACGCTACTACGAAGGGATTTTCCCGTGGACCGCCGCGCCAGATAGTGGGTGTGACCACGAGGGTTGGCTCACCTTCCTCTGGCGAAGAGGAATCAAGCGACAAGCCAGTGAGGAGCGTCTTAGTCCTTTCGACAGACTTTCGCGGACTTTCCCCATACTGGCCTTTCCACGGACAGAAGAGGAATCAAGCGACAAGCCAGTGAGGAGCGTCTTAGTCCTTTCGACAGACTTTCGCGGACTTTCCCCATACTGGCCTTTCCACGGACATTCAAGGACGCCCGTTGCCGTTCACCTGGACGTGTGAGTAGCTTACCGTGTTCCCGTTGGCTCGGAGGAGTGAAGAGGACTACTATTCATCAACAGGCCTGCAACAGGGTTTTCTTTTTGTACAGGATTGTTATCTTTTGTTTTCTTTTATATATTATGCCGGCTTAGTTTAGTAATGTTATTATTAGCCTACTTATAGCCTGTATTGTGATATTGTGATCTGTGACATGCACATGCATTTATATTTTGTTCTAAAATAAGTAAACGTTGTATTACTTACCTTTTTGTTGGCTGTTTACTAATACATGTAGTGTTGATATTGTGTATGTTTAATGTTTAATATTCATTAAGGATGCTCTTGTTATATGGTTACCAAATATAGTAATTCAAAACTAATAATTTAAGATTGATAGAAGAACCTAGGGCCCTGCCCTCTTAATTATAGTTTAGTTTAGTTTAGTTTATTTAAAGTGTAGAATCACCATGGTGCAACATGGTCTCGGTACACTTTACAAAATTAATTACAATAATTAATCAAATAGCAAGTCACTTTACACAGTTTACAATAAATGATCAGAAGAAATACAGGCCAAATAGGCGAACATAGCCTACTGTGGAGGACAAGCAAAGAACGTACAGGGAGATAAATAGGACACTCAAATTTTGCCAAAACATTGTGTAAGAAGGTGCTTCTTAAGAAGTGTTTTAAAAGTTACGGTGGAAGTGGATTGTTTGACATGTAGTGGGAGACTATTCCATAAGCAGGGTGCACGGTAGGAGAAGGCCCTATAACCAAATGATTTTTTATTGACTGTGGGAACAACCAGAAGATGAGAATTTACAGAGCGGAGAGGGCGGGGTGGAATATAGGGTATGAGTAGTTCAGACAGGTATGATGGAGCCAGGCCATTTAATGCCTTATATGTAAGGAGAAGGACCTTGAAATCAGCTCTGGCCTGGACCGGTAACCAGTGGAGAGATTTCAGGACAGGAGTTATATGGCTGTATCTATGGGTTTTGGTCAGTATTCTAGCGGCTGAGTTCTGTACCAGTTGAAGGCTATGAGTTGTAGAGGCGGGAAGACCGGAGAGGAGAACGTTACAGTAATCTAATCTGGAGGATACTAGAGCATGAAGGACAATTTCAGCGTTGTGACGGGACAGAACGGGGCGGATTTTGGTGATGTTACGAAGGTGAAAGAAAGCTGATTTGGTGATTTCCCTGATATGAGGCTGAAATGATAGGGAGGGGTCCAACGTGACTCCTAGATTTTTAACATGTGGACTTTCCGTAATCATGCAACCATCGACAGTACAACAGAAGGATGGAGACATCTGCTTATTATTACATGATTTGAGCACAACTAAATCGGTCTTGGCAGTGTTTAACATGAGGAGGTTTTGACTCATCCATGTTTTAATTTTGCCAATACAAGCCTCAAAATTACGGGACTGGGAGGTGTCATTGGGCCGTAAAGGCATGTACAGCTGAATATCATCCGCGTAACATTGATATTTAATGCCGCATTCTGAAATTATCCTTCCTAAAGGAAGCAGGTAAATACAGAACAAAAGAGGGCCAAGGACAGAACCCTGGGGTAAACCAAACCTTACACTAGAGCATTTGGAGTGAGAATTATTATAGTTGACACACTGGGTTCTGTCGGACAGGTAGGAGCGGAACCATGAAAGCGCCGTCCCCTGGACACCAGTGCAGTGTTCCAAACGATGTAGAAGGATGGTGTGGTCTATGGTGTCAAACGCTGCGCTTAAATCAAGCATGAGAAGTATAGATGCTGACCCAGTGTCTGCTGTGATTAGCAGATCGTTAACGACTCTGGTCAGTGCTGTTTCAGTGGAGTGACAGGAGCGGAAGCCAGATTGAAATTTATCAAAAAGATTGTTAGTGGAAAGGTGATCAGTCAGCTGGCCGGCAACAACTCTCTCAAGTAATTTAGATGCAAAGGGAAGAGTGGAGATGGGTCGATAACTGGCAAGAACCAGTGGGTCAGAGTTGGGTTTTTTGAGTAGCGGCTTAATGACTGCAGATTTGTATGCTAAAGGGACAAATCCCTCGGAGAGAGACTGGTTCAGGATGGTGCGTATGGGACCATTTAAAATATGAAAGAGTTCCTTAAAGAGGGGAGATGGGAGAGGGTCAGATGTACTAGTAGTGGGCTTGGAGGCTGCCACAAGAGAAGCTAAAGCCTCGGAGGAGATTGGTCGGAACTTTGGAAGAGAGCAGGAGAGCTGGGTCTCAGGGCCAGGACTGACAGTGTTGCTGAGGGCCTGCTGAGCAATGATTACATTTCGGATTGATGATATTTTATCAGTGAAAAATTTTAGAAAATCGTCTGCTGTAAGAGATGAGGTGAAAACAGGGGGGGACTGAGTCAGCTTAGCCACAGTGTTAAACAAGACCCGTGGATTGTTCTTATTCATTTTAATTAAATTGGAGAAATAAGCAGCCCTGGCAGTGGAGAGTGCTTGTTTGTACACTTTAAAACTGTGGGACCAGGCAAGCCGCGAAGACTCAGATTTGGTGACACGCCACCTGTGTTCAAGCCTGCGGCACGTCCGCTTAAGGGAGCGAGTGTGGTTTGTGAACCAGGGGACAGATTTAGATCGTGTGCCTTTACTAGTTTTAAGAGGGGCTAGAGACTCGAGTGATTCTAGCAATGCACTATTTATGTTATCGGTAAGGCAGTTGAGAGACACGCTCATAGAGGAGGCAGATTCAAGTTTGTCAGGCAGGCAGTCAGTCAGAAGGGACTTAACGTGATCATCTATGTGGCGAAAGGAGCGGGGGTTTGGTTCACAGCGGACACCCAGCCCACTGGAAACAACATTAAAAAAGACACAAGAATGGTCAGAGACAGGGACCTGTAAAATGGATGAGATGCCTGCAGTGATGCCTTTTGTGAAAACCAAATCCAATGTGTTCCCAAGATTGTGGGTGGCGCTTTTAACATGTTGGATGAAATCAAAACTGGGACATGAGATCTAAAAATTCATTTTGCTTTTGAATCAGAGCTATTGTTAAACATGGAAGTTCAGGTCACCAAGAAGAACAATATTGTCATATCTAGTCAAGGCAGTTGACAGAAGGTCAGAAAATTCAGAGAGGAAACTGGGATTATGCCTAGGCGGCCTGTAAATATTCAGTGCCAAGACATGTTGGTGGGTTCCAATAACCATAGCTAAGTATTCAAAAGATGTAACAGCACCAAGAGGACATACAGTACATGGAAATGAATTGGAGTAGATGACTGCAAGACCACCACCTGATCTGTCTTGCCTAGCAGAAAATGAGAAACTGTAGTCAGAGGGGGATGCTTCAGTAAGGACAGCATTTGCAGTGGAGGATAACCAGCACTCGGTGAGAAAGAGGAAATGCAAGCGATATTTAGTTATAATGTCATTAATATAAAAGGTCTTATTTGAGAGCGACCTTATATTTAGCAATGCACAGCTAAGGTTGGCCGGAAGATGGACCAGGGGGACAGGATTACTTCTACAGTTGACAGTAACGAGATAGGGAGAGGGACGGGACGGTTTAGCCAGACTGTGAACATTGATTGCGTACAGACCTGGTTTGAATTATGACTGGGATAGGGGAGGGGCAGACTTCACCCATAGGCATTGCAGGTGAGGAAACATGTCTGCGTGAAAAATAGGGAGAAAAGGTGGGACAGTTATGCTTTTGCGCTACACTAGTGAGACTAGAGGAGTGGCGTCAATCAGCGAGGCTAGACAGGTGAGCGGCAAAATTGGCGGACAAAACTGAGATTCCCTGGTTATTGAGGTGGAGGTAGTCGTGTTTGTATAGTTCAGAATGGTTCCAGAAAGAGTCAAAGTGGTTTATGTATCCATAGCCACATGCTGTGGAAAAGTTGCTAAGCCACTGGTCAGCACTGTAAAGTCTGCTAAACATCTCTGACCCCCGTCTGAGCGAGGGGATCAAGCCAGAAAGAATACATCTTTTTCCCAGGCTCTCAATTGTCACTGCCAAGAGTTCGTAGTCCGCCCTAAGTTTCAAAGATTGGCTATATTTGAGATCGTTCACTCCGCAGTGAAGTATGATGGTGTTGGCGGTCGGGTGGCGCTCGATAATAGCGGGGGCGTATTCCAGGAGATCGAGGAGTTTAGCACCTGAGAATGAGTATGTGATTCCCTTTGGGATAGCAACAGATCTGACCATAGAGTCGCCCAGCAATATGCGTTCAGGAGGCGGAAACACTAGAGCGCCAGCTCGAGGAGGAGCGCCGTTCCTCGTGTTAGCCGCAGTAACAGCAACAGCAACACTGTGCGGCGGGTTGTGAGCGGCTGAAGTTACAGACCCAGATGTGGCGGAGGGTGGAGATGTGCGGGCGCGCTTACCGGTTGGAGAGGAGGCCCCGGATCCAGGTGAACTATTACCGGGCGATGATCGTTTAGCCGGGGGAGTCCGGCGTTTCTTTTTGATGGGACGGGGCGGGACTGAATACTCCTCCGGTGAGTTAAAGCATGAAGCCGCTGACTGGGATAGCTCCATCAGGGGACTGAAGAAGTCGGACAGAGGGACGAGGTCGTTGCTCTCTTCCTCCGGAGCAAACAGTGGGAGAGAGATCCGACCCCCTTTCCTGACAGCTGTAGCCCATGATGGAGAATGCTGGTCGGATGTGCCGGGAACATCAGCCGTAGCCAGGCGCTCGTCGCTGCCGGGGGGGATCTGTTGTAGTGAGTCCAGCCAGGAAAGGAGCAGGGCATGGCGCTGGAGGACATCGTTGAGGAGGCTCTCGATGGAGTGTAGGTCGGACCTCAGGCTGGACAACTCCGGATCAACTGAGGTGAGTGGAGGCATGATGCGGAGTAGCCAGATAGCTAACGGTAGCCAGCTAGCTAGCAGTAGCCTGCACTAGTCCTATTTAATTCCCGCTATCCGTCTTTTTGTTCCACTTCAGATCACTGTGTTCCACTTCAGATCACTGTGCTGATTGATGCCACAGTCCTAGTGCAGCTCGAGTCGCAGTTCTCCCAAGAGGCCCACGAACAGGAGTTGGAGTGTTTACAAACCCCTGCTAGCGCGCGATTATGCAGTAACACTTGCAGAGCTTGCAGAGAAGTGTACCAGCTCATAACATTCAGTTATGAGCTGGTCAATGTGGCCCGGGAAAGGGAAGTCTGGGGTCCCCTGCTAGACTGCTGCCCCCACGACCCAACCCCTGACAAGCGTTTGAAGATGAGTGAGGTGAGTGAACATTCATTCAGTCATGTGGCATTCGAGGCATTCGTGGCATTCGTCCAAAATGCTTCCAGGATCGATCACAACAAGGCAACCAGTATCGGAAGTTGGGACGATTCCAAAACCGCGTCAACGAGGAACCCAGTGGGGTGCCTTCAGAACAAGGGGCGACCGGTTCTGCTCGGACAGTCTGTGGTGCACCTACATTGGCTCTGCTTGTAGGGCGGGTGGGAGTGGCGAACGGCGATGAGGATGAGGAAGAGGAAGAGCGGCCAGACTAGCTCGATGATCAGCTGGATATCGCTGTCGGTACTGTAAGGATGTTGATAGAACCAAGTGCCAAGCACCGTACAGGGGTAAAAGGGCTACACCTGCTTCAGATACGAACCTCCTGCAGAGGTCGTGAAGAAGGCCAAAACTGCCACTGTGGCATACAACAGGCCGAATTTGTGACTTCTATGTTCTGCCTCTGCTGAGGAGTGAACATACACACACAGCCCCCCACAGCCAGCCAGCCAGCTCTGGGGAGCTGGGGTAACTATTGTGTCCCTTTTTTTAAAAAGATTCTCTGTCTTTTTTTGAGATGCCTGTCTTTATTTTGTAATAGTTCAGCTTTTTTTCATAAATGAGGGTTTATACTTACTAAAATACTATTTTTTTTAAAAAAAAAATAGGGTTAGGGTTGTCCAAAAAATTCGCCGCTCACACTAATACTTTAGAGTCTCACTCGAGCCAAAGTTGGCAACCCTGCAAACAGTCTTTATGAGAAGCTCCAGTCTGGTTTCCGCTCTGGCCACAGTACGGAAACTGCCCTGGTCAGGGTCACCAATGACCTTCTGATGACTGCTGATGCTGGTTCTCCATCACTTCTCATCCTTCTCGACCTCACCGCAGCATTTGACACCGTTGACCACCGCCTTCACTACTCCATCAGCCTCTCTGACACTACCCTGGTATGGTTCACATCAATCAATCTTAACACTTCTATCTACAGGTATCTATATTGAATCATGCTGGAATTTCTTTATTTATTTCCAACTTCATTGTTTTTTGGAACCTTGATGCAGATAGAACGAGGGCTACATTGCCTGGAAGTTTAAAAACACACAGCGGGACCTCAGCAGTGGCAGTTGATTTAGGAAAAAGAGCTCTCACGCCTAAGACAGCAATGGACCAGAGTTGGAGAGAGAAGTGTCTAAAGAGCACCAGCTGGAAGACCAATGTTGTGAGGCCATATCTGTACTGAAACACAGCACAGACAAAGAACCGATCTTCATGAAAATGAGAGCAACCTTTGTGGTGGAAAATAACCAAGTTCTAACACTTCGACCAACTAAGAGAGAGCAAAAGAAATCGAGGGATCCGGTGCAAGAATTGACAGAGACTTTATTGTTACCCGCAACAACAAAGCCGAGTGAGGTTTGGAAAGACACTAACGATCATAAGAATCCAGGCTTTTTATCCTCCCAAACAGAGTTGTTCTCCATATCGTATGCCTGCCTACAGCCGGTCAGTCATACATTACTCTAGCTTTGTGGTCAACATCCTCAGCAAATCTAATCTAAACATTAGGTTGACACTAATCTGAACATTAGGTTGACTAATCTAAACATAAGGTTGAGCTAATCTAAACATCTGGTTGACGCAAATCTGACCTATTAGGTTGACGTCAGTACGCCTTGACCCCAGACTCTCTAGCACGTGCCGAGTCCCATAGTATGCCTATGAATTCAGCGATGATTTTAGCTGCTTTCCACTATTAATGTATGTATATGGTATATAGGCCTGATAATAATAGTTATTATAAAAGTAATGGTTTATTATTTCTCCTATACCTTCAACCACAGACAAAAGCTGATCCACGATCCTGAGCGATGCAGCACAGTACTTAGTGTTCCCAAGGTTCCTTGACGTGAAAGGCCTGGTAAATTCACTCTGTCAAAAACAGCATTACAAAGATGAAGATGGTTATTTCCCGCCTAGCGCTAAATCTATCAAATAAAACTACACATGATTTCTCCCCTTTAGGTCTTGCAGGACTTTGCGTGGTTGTTTGGAGACTTCTTCAAAACTCCTTGAGAAATGGGGAACACTCCTGAAGGCAAAAGTAATAGAGCAAGCAAAAAACCTCAGCAAGACACCCATGACTGACTAGACTACCTCATTCAGTCTGCAGAGGAGAACCCTGATGAGGATGATGAAGTGGCAGGTAAGTGATATAAAATAATAACCTGTTTGTACTTAGCCACCTTTTTAGATGCTGACTATTTATTGACAAGCACCTTTTGTACCTTGAATGTTGTGTCATGGGCTTTCATCAAGTGTATTTCAAGCATGTGCTCTCCCTTTTCAGGTTGGGATAGTGACATAGCCTCACTTCTTCTGCTGGTCAACCTCCTGCCACCACCTCCAAGTTGAAAGAAGGGAGGTGTCGAAAGATGTGGATCGTGTAATGAAGTTTCACAAGGTAATTGTATCCTGATTATTATTTATTTTTCTAAACAATCTAATATGCAGTATTGTTCAAGTTGTTAGTTACATCGTCAAATGTAAAACTAAATATGATTCTTGATATAGAATAATCAAAGATTAACTATAATGTTAACTATATTGTACGCAATGTAACAACAACAGCAGCAACAATAAAAATATAATGTTTTCAAGAATCTAATACTGTAGACTGTTCATCCCTGAAATGATGATAATTCCCCTCAAAGTTGTTGGGTTTACGCTAATAGTATTAAAGGGGTAGTTCGGAATTTTGGGCATAGGGCCTGATTCCCAAGTTAGCCTTGGTGTTCTTTATCATTGGAGACAGTTTAACACATTTCATTCAGTCCTTCTAGTTGCAGAGTTTGCGCGTGCTAGGCTAGCGCACGGCAATGGGCAATACTAACCTGCTAATAAAAAATCCACTCCACAGTACACTCGAGGCAAATCAACTATAACGCCAGATGGTTGATATGAATGTCTGTGTTGATAGAATAATGTTAGAAATAAAACCAACCTTGCTGCCCTTTGTGCCACGGTACATTTATCAGAGATCTCCCTGAATGAGTTCTGATTTTCCATATACCAGAACTTCCCTCTGGAAAGGTATGTCTACCTCCTGGCCAGGAGTCTGCTCTTCTCTGAGTTTCCTCAACTCTGCTACCAGAATGTCAAACTGGGCACGTGTGAGACGGACATGGTTGTTGAAAGTACCTACATCCATTTCCAGCAGCATGTCTCATGCAGTTCCTATTTTCCGGATAGTTGGCATATAGGCCTTACTGAAACGACAAATTACCTCTGTGCTACCTATATTCCACCAGCAGAATCAGAATACTATGAAGAAGACTACACTCTAAAAAGTATATTTTTGAAAAGTTAAAGTAAAGCACTGTTTTGAATAAGTCTGATTCAGATTTCTGCTTTAGCGACGGCACTGTACTTTTGTGTATTATATCAAATTGAAATTGTACTTTATTACATTGACCTGCGATTCTAATGCAAATGAAAGCACTTCAATTAGGTTTTCCTGTCTAACGTCATGACGTAGACGTTTATTTGTTCAACGTCAACGTCTTTTCAAGCAAGATTTTTCTAGCTGAAGCTGGCATTTTTCTCCTCGTCATCTCATCGTCCACGCGGTCAAGGACACTCTGAAAAATGGTACGTTTAATGTAGAAAAAGTCATGTTTTACAAATTTTATTTGTCAGATAACAAATGTTCTGCCCGTATGGGTCATAAAATATACATCTAATATACAAGGGTTAACTTTAGTTAACGAACTGAACCGGACCAGCTAGTTAAGTCATGATAGCTTTAGGTTAGCTTAACATGTTTAACATGTTAACAATGATGTAAGTCGCTTTGGATAAAAGCGTCTGCTAAATGCCCTAATTGTTGTAATTGTAATTAATGTTCGATGCATTTAACAGATTTTGTTAAATGTGTTAGCCATATGTTCAAACCACTGGTGTGCTAAAGGTAATGTGGCATTAGAAATATAGTGATCGTTTTGCTATTAACTGATCAGTAGCAGCAGCGCTCTGCTGCTGTTTCAGGACACTGCCGGACAATGGGAGTAAATGCTAGGTGAGGAACTTGTGCAAGTAAGTTCCATGCGGGGCTCTTGTGGTGTAATAATGTTACTGAAATGTTACCTCGGAAAACGAGAAAAGGCGTTTTAATTTTAAAAGGTGGCGCAGGAGATGGAGGAAGCTAGTGTCATGCCAATGTGGTTACCCCCTATAAGAAGAATATCCTCGGCCGCGGGAGCGCGCATACCATGGGCTTCAGTTTGGTGTGAAATGTGCTGGGGACAGAGACACATTCGGAAGTACATTTTCAGGAGTGCTGGGTACAATGAGGAGGCACTCTTTTTTTCTCTCTTTAGTGCCGGTAATGAAAGGTTCTGAAAGACGGCATATCCATGTAGCTAATTACTAAGGAATAAAATGTATACAAAACCTGTCTGGCACGTTTTATGAAGAAAATGATTCCAAAAAGCATCGGACATATGACCTAGGCCCAGTTTCCCGAAAGCATCGTTAGCCTAAGTGGATCGTTAAGTGCTTCGTACGAGCATCGTACAGTTTGATTTTACAGTGTTGAAGCAAGCCTCAGGTGGGTGAGAAAATGTCCTGGTTGTGACAGACGTATTCACAAAGTTTACCCAAGCATATCCTACTAAGGATCAGAAAGCAACACAACAGCTAAAGTTTGCTGAAGGAGTGGTTCATGAAATATGGGGTTCCAGAGAGACTTCATTCAGACCAAGGTAGGAATTTTGAGAGTGAAGTTATAGCAGAACTTTGCAGACTCTATGGGGTTAAAAAGACACAGAAAACTCCTTACAGGCCACAAGGAAATGCTCAGTGTGAAAGATACAACAGAACACTGCCTGATTTGCTGAGGATGCTTCCACCAGAGAAAAAAGGCGTTGGCCAGAGCACATTCCTGAACTAGTGTATGCCTACAATGTCACTCCTCATTCCTCAACAGGGCACTGGCCATACTTTCTGCTTTTTGGGGTGCAGCCACATCTCCCTGTAGATGCGTTAATAGGATGTAAGTGTGTTTCAGACAGGAAACAGGACTGGTTGACTGTTCATCAGACACATGAGAAAGCGAGAGTTACTCAAAGCAGAAGGCGGCTGAGAGAATCACACTGCAAAATGAGAAGGTGTATTGTCCTCCTGTCGACATTGGGCAGTCGGTTTTTCTGCATCACCGCCCTTTAGGTAGACACAAGATTCAAGACGCATGGGGTCCAACAGTCTACAAGATAGTTGACATCTGCGGTACCACACACACAGTTGAGCCTGTTAAGGGAAGGTCCAGTTACGAGGGTTCATAGGTCAGAGTTGCGTCCTTGTCCAAGACCGGTTTCAAAACCAAGAACTAAAGCTAGATTGCAGACTAGAACCCAGCATGTAGCCAAGGACATGCCAGAGTCACTTGGGCCTGATTTTGTTGTTGGGGACGGGCATACACTGCCAGACAATGATTGTGCACAAAGTAAGACCTGTACACCTAGACCTGCCGTTAGAAAAGGCAAGAGGGCAACAGCGGGGTCTCATTCTAACCCATTTCCCCTTCCGAAGTCATCTTGTAATGCTGTATCAGTCAGCGCAGACAGCCAGGTTTGGACAAACGTGTGTACTGCTCTTTTCACATTTCTCTTCACAGCCGTTTTGTGTGGGCTTTTTCGGTGAGCCTGTAAATTCTGTAGTCACCGAGGACGTTGACTTGCTGCAGGGGAGTATGTAACCGGGTGGTACAGTCAAATAGGATGTAGTAGGCTACTTGGGAATGGGATTGCGCGTGGTTTGCAACGGGAAGTGTGGCCGTCTGGTCGCAGGGTGGCGAGTATCGAGTCTGACTATATAATGCTGCGGCCGGTGCATCCTGCTCCCTTCTTCCGGTTGTTAGCGTTTGGACAGTGTTGGTATTTGCTGTGAAGACGAGGTGTGACTCCATTGTGGGCTAACGGAGTGGCCTATGGACACATGTTGGCGTTTGCTGCGGTATAGAACATTTGGGTGGCGATAACAGTGAGTATTTGTGGTTGATGGCCATGTTTGCTTTTGATGTCTTGGGATTTTCGGCGCCGGTGCACAACGTGGGTGGCCACTTGCATTGGGATGTATGGCACAACGCGGTGGGTTTGTGAATCGCAGTGCCGTTGAACAATGTTTAATCTTTTAGGGAAATAAGTCCGCTGGAAACTTCAAGAGGGGTTTGCCTGGGTTCAAGTTTGCTGAAATGTAAGTGGTATAAGCCAATGTGTATATTATGTGTGAAGCAAGGTTATAATAGTTTTGGATTTTTCATTATAGTTTAGTTTTATTTAGTTTTGACTTATTAATTTTTTAATTCAGTTAGTTTTAATTAGTTTTTAGAGTGGGTGTGCTAGTTTTTGTTAGTTTTCGTTTTTTCCTGAATGGTTAGTTTTAGTTTAGTTTTTATTAGTTTTAGTGTTAGTTTTAGTTTTTTCATGCCTTGGGTTAGTTGTCAGGTGCAGAATTAAAAAAGATCAGAGTACGTACTGTGTAATAAAACTCAACACAAGATACCATTTTAAAAGATGTATTCAATCACTGTTGAACAACCAACTGTCCACAACAACAATAACATGCCACGGGATAGCAGCCTTACAGTAAGTGCAAAATGTGTGTAATATTGCTTCTGGGGTCAAATACAGTTAGTGTGCCTGCCTGGTACAAATCAGAATACTCAACAGACTAAAGACACACATGAACAAAAAAATATAGACCCATTCATGTGACACACATCACATTTCTTGACAGCCAGGAGTCTCAGAGAGCTTATTCTGAAAATAACATAATTAAACTCAAAAACCCAACACTCAACAGGTTGGAGTCATTTTTTTGACAAAAATTACCAACTCAAAAATAAATAAAATAAATTAAGAAATAGGCTTCTCAGCACTAGATGAAGGTATGTGTCTGTGTAGGTGTGTGTCTGAGAAAGAGAGTGATGGGTGTACTTCAGTCAATCAACAATTTCTTGTTGATCTTGAGGAAAACCCGCTGCTCCAGAGATGTGGTTGTTCTGTTCCTCAGGCCAGATGACAACAGTCCACACACTGAAAAGATGCGCTCCACAAAGGCTTGTGAGGCAGGGGCACTAACGAGATCTAGTGCCACCGGGGCAAGGTTTGGACAGACAGCCCCTCTTGATTTCCAGAACTGCAAAGGTGTCTCATCAAACACACCCTGTTTGACGTCAGTCAAACGTCGTGTTACGGTGAAAGCAGTCCATTGCCGTGTTCCAATACCCGTACTGTCCGTACTTACTAGCCAAAATTTGAGTACACAGTACGTTCCAATTCAGATCCGGCGAAAAGAAGTACACTTCAAGGACCCGGATGTCGTACTCAAAACGGGCTTATCGTGAAGTGTGGATCGAAGGACACTCTCCGTACTCAACGGCAGCCATCTTAGCTATGTAGCGGAAGAGGCAGAGCCAGGCTGAGCGCTCAACTCGAAAAAATAATGGATACCGAAGTGACAGCGCCTGCAGCTGCGGCTGTCGCAATCGTCATTTCCGGTAAGTGCACCACAGAGTACTCGATTTGGAACAGCACTCACATCTGAAAAAATAGTGTACTCAAGTGAGTACGGATAGTGCAGAAAGTGTACTTTCTTTAAGTATACTCATGGAAGTACGGGTATTGGAACACGGCACATAATTGTTGTCTCCCCCTTCGCGCCGGTGCTACCTCCCGGCCGACATGTTGCTTCAGCTTCAGGGGGGCTACTCACGGAGGCCATTCTGTCGAGGTACTCGCGGTTAGCGTCCTTGTGCGAGCTTCTCAAATGGACTTTCAGATTAGTGGGTTTTTTTCCTTTGAGCAGTGTTCCACATATTTTGTCACCTGTTTCCGCTACAAGGCACTTGCTTTTGTCTCTCTCGCCGTCATACTCAAAAAAATCCCATATTGGACTCTGCCGCTTCCTCCCGACTTTGGTCTCCATTTCGCCAGGTGCAGCGGGCGGTGCCGAGAAGCCGAGTCTAAACGAGAAGTGACGAGAAGTGACGGAGGTGCCGTATGGTGCCGCCAGGTGACGTAAAATTGCTCGCGCGGAAAAAAAAAATTGATTTTAAATTTAAATAAAGGACTTTGACGAAAACGAAGCGATTTTTATCTATAATTTTAATACGTTTTAGTTAGTTTTATAAACACACAAGACAGTTTTAGTTTGTTATCGTTTTTTCTTTTGTCGTTTTTATTTATTTCAGTTAACGAAAATGTTTTTTCAATTCTAGTTTTCGTCATTTCGTTTGTTTTCGTTAACGATAATAACCTTGGTGTGAAGTGAGTCATTTAATGTTTGCATTAAATGATTGGTCTGTTAATGTCTAGTGGTGAAATGTGTATGTAGGCTAACCAGTGTTATTTTGCATTTCCTGTTTAAAGTCATGCCACTGCCGTATTTTCTGAACTATTGTCTAAGCTGTTATTTAACTGTATTTTTCTATTAGGCATCTTCTTGTATTTGTTTTATTCCTCTTTATTATTTGAGCTGATGTAAATTGAAGTGCAACTGTTGAGCACAGTAGAAATAATCTGTTAAAAGAATATATAACACTCTGACTCAAAAAATCATTGTGTTCCAAAATAAATTAATGCTACAAGAAACTCCGAAAGTCATGTGTCCTGTGTGGCATCTAATTCCACGGGCTACATATGTACCAAATCATCCTTTTTATAAGGACAATGGCCAGAAGGACAAAGCGTGGCATTTAATTGCAGTAGTTTTGGGAGTGGGAGGCGAGTACATTAGGTTTAGGATTATCGTGTAATCTCGCGTGAATACGGCTGGCTCGCAAGGCAGCGCTGCGCTGCCTGTAACGCGCCTGGTGTAAATGCACGCAGGGCAGAAGTCGCGGCCGTTCCGTGGACCAGCCGTGCCGCAGCCTTAAAGCCGTTTCACACCGGTGCGATACGAAATTGCGGCACGGATTTGCGGAATATCCGTGCGGCAATTTTCCGCATGTGAAGCATGCACACTGAGTCCGGTGCGAAATGTTCGCATTCTTGTGTTCTAATTTCGCAAACGAAAAAAAAAAACGCGGCTACGGATTTTTTTTTGCCGCACGAGTACGTTTCGCCCTGGTGTGCAAGCTCACATTATAACCCATGAAATCATTTTTTATAAATTTCCGTGCGAATAATCCGCACGGAAATTCGCACTTGGTGTGAAACGGCTTTTAAGCGTCCGGTGGAATCCCGGTGTCACAGTCAGCGTTGAAGGAGAGGGGGTAGGACAATTTGAGTTGTGTATTTTCAAAATCTGCTGGCGTTTCGCAAATCCCATACCCAACCTTTAAGTTGCATTTTCTTTTTTCTCCTCATGGTGGCAGCAACATTCTGGCTCTAGTCTAGCATCTAGCCAGAGCCTGAAAAAAGATATTCCTACAATCATGGCTTCTGGAGCTAAAAAGAGGAGGCTAATAATCAGGACCTTCGCTTAAAGGAGCGATGGAAATTACAATATTTCTTTAAGCCAAAACATTTGTGTTTGCCTTATTTGCAAACTGCGTGTTGCCGTTGCTATATAATGGAATGTGAAGAAAAACCAGACAACCCATGCTGATGTAACACTACAATACAGATGTTAAAGAGAACCACTAAATTATTGTGTGGACCTATACTTTACCTTGTGGCTTGGATACATTTGAACAAAATACAATATTGTTATTTGACTGTACTAATACAATTCATGTTGCTGTTTATTTTGCAAATAGTTTTTTGCATGTGCATTTGTTGTGTTCAAATTTTTATTAGTCTCCTAGGTCTCCTGAGTTAATGAAATTGAGTAAAATATAGGCTACATGGAAAATATATTAGCTACACTGGTCATTAGCTGCTACCTTTGTCATTCTACAATCTAAAGATTTGAAAGAAAAACAGAATTGGTTTATAGAGACCTGCAATTGTTGCAATACAGTTTGTGACTTGATTTCCAACTGATATGGTCAAAAAGGATGTCTTGTCATATTAACCTGTGCAGATAATGACCATTTCTGACTGCTTGTTCCGTGTGTGGCTTGATTTGCATATTGTGGAAGAGACTTCTTTTTTTTCTCACTCACATTTATTACGTGAAATTGAATTGAAAAGACTAATGTGTGTAGGTAAATAAAAATGACGAGATCCAATGCATTTGTATGTGACTTTGTTATTGCCCAAATAAATGACGGGAGAGGCTGTTGGCCTCTGAGGTATTTTAGTTTTCGTTGAAAAAGGTTTGGACATCCCTGGCCTATCTGAACCTGCGTCCAGCAGGGGATGGTTTAACAGAGTAGCTACACAAATTTATACGGTTTATCGACGCATTAAAACAGTGTTCAAATATCTAGAGACAGCGAGGTCGTTAGGCCTGGGTATGGCAATCCTCCCAAATCTTTAACGAATAGCCCCGGATCTCAAAATAAATAAGTAGGCCTATATAATTAGTTTAATTTAGTGCCATTATTCCTTGTGTATATATACAGTGTATATATATATATACACATTTCTTTGCTCTCTCTCACACACACACACACGCATATATATATATATATATATATATATATATATATATATAATATAATATTCTTTGACAAAACAGTTGGGACTGTAACGTGAAATGTATTTAGGGCAGGCCTACACAGCGAGTCTAATTATGGAAATGTTGGAGATTAAGACCATCAGCAGATGGCAGCAAAGCCTTGTGACTATTTTCTCTAGTTTTGTAGACGACTTCCTGAACTGTTGGGAAAGTTATATATTACTGTTCCTGATTGTATTTTGCTTCTGCTGAATATCTTTCTGCAGTGCTGATTCGCAAATCAAAATGTCCAATCCAGAACAGGCCCAGTAGTCAGGCAGATAGGTGTAACAATTGTGGGTTTATATGTACAAGTATGAAATTTAGTGCCGTCATATGAAATAGTCTAATAATTCCAGATATGGAGCCACCACAAAAACGTCCTATGGTATCCCGTTTTGACCACAAATGTGTTTTACCGGACAACACAAATGCTTCATTATGTTCTAATGAAATTACTCTAGATACACATATATACCATAATTGTAGTCTCCAAATGACCATAATTTGCTTTTGTGTTGCCAGCAATATCAATTAACCCACCAGAAACCGTAATAAGTGCTTACTCGAGATTTCGGGGCCTCTGCGTCCAGGACTAAACTTTTCCAGTGAAATAACAGAACAAAATTGACTAGTTGACAGGTAAGTATTTGTTTTAGGTAAACCACTATGAAATGACAACAATTGGTTCTGAACATTTCTGTTACAGGGTGTCCGCGCATCCTTAAAAAGTCTTAAATTCATGTTTCTAAATTTAAGGCCTTAAAAAGCCTTAAATTCGTTACAAATGTCATATGCTGGTCTTAAATACTGTAACTCAAGGTCTTAAATTTGTCGGGGCAGGACTATATATATTTTTATTTTTCTCAGGGGACTTTTCAGAGAGGACATGTAGAGAGGCTTCTATCTTGCTAGCTGCATATATAAACGATTATCTGCGTGCTTGCTAGCTAGTCTGCGACAATGGGTAGGTGCAAATTCAAGGACAGGTGGCTGGAAGACGTCCGTTTCTGAAGTTAGCTCGCGTCTGTTGCCAACCCCCGCCATCGTGTGTTTTAGGTCTTAAATTTCATTCAAGGTGGTATTAAAAAGGTCTTAAAAAGTCTTACATTTGACTTGCTGAAACCTGCAGATACCCTGTGTTACTGTAACTTACAAGATAGTTCTAGTTTGATCTTATTACGTCACAATTTTCTCGACCACACTGGCACAAAGCGGTACATTTCAAACCAGCTTCTTTGCCATTGAGGATCATGGCCACCAAAGACAATAGATACTGAGGTACTGATTTTACTTGGCGGTCCCCATCAAATTAACCTGTGAATGTAGCTTCAGTTGGAACACAACTCTCCATACTATCTTCGCTGCCCTTGCAAGACATATGGCTTCTTCATCGTAGTCTTCTTTGCAGACTTTACGAAGAGCAGGTCCTACATCTTTATCAAATGCAAGTAGTATATCACGCCCTTACTTATGAGCCGTAAGGTCTGGGAATTGGGCCAGGATGCAATTTTTTAGCTCTGTGCTATGTTGTCTGACATGCTGCTCCACTCCAAGTTGGTCTAGACGATTAGAATAAAGTTTGACGAGATGCATGTTTAAAAGCAGGGGCATGCTCTTCATCCATTCTTGTTCCATCGATAAATGACAGCAACTCGGCTAGTGTAATCCCACCATGGTTGTCTTTATCAGTTGTGTCCATCTTCTGTTTATCTTGTAATAATGTAGCTTTGTTGTAAAGTCAAACAAGTCACCTTGGACGATATTTTGCACCTTGTGCGACCATGTCCCCAGCACTGAATTTTGCAAGTAGCCTCTCATCCTGCAGGTCTAATGCACACCTTTGTACGATGAAAAGTTGATGACCACGGAGTGGTTTAGAAGTCGACGCCTCTTCGCATAAAACACAGACATCCGATGCTGCCACTTCATGCTGAACGACTTGACGAGTGTATTTCTTGGATGTAGTAGCATCAGGGTCACAATCCTGTGTGCATTTCCTTTTTTCTGTTCATTGTTATTTTGTATTATTGAATTTTGTATGGCAGGATTTGTGCTATATTGATCTCATGAAACATAGCTTCAATGCCATTTCCGTCTTCAAGGCGTCCTAATTCTAGTGGCATGGGTTATTTGTGAAGTTCATTGAAACGTCTGATGCTGGAGGCAATGGTAGAATAACCAACTCCAACATTGTGCCGTTTTGATTCTGTTGGGTATTGCAAACGTTCTGGTGTGATTGTTTGGCACAAAACACACTTGTTCCAATCCGTCTGTACCAGCGCCTTTGATGGTCCAGGTTGCAGTGGATCCACTATCTGATAACTCTTGGACAGGGGCGTAGGAACGAGTTTAACAAAATTGACTGGAGGCTATATGGCTTTTACTTTTTCACTTCCTGCCGGGCTCGACCTGCTCTGTTGAAATTGACGTGGTTCAGCAATGGCTCGCCTCTCATCAAAAATAGAAGTGCTGAATGATAGCTCTGCGGCGTGGCGTGCCGCTCCTGGGACGCTGCTGAGACGTTCCACAGCGCGCCCGGTGGATTAGAGTGGCAGCGATCAGCAGCGGTGACCGCGGCGCAGCCGTTCTGCAGCGCTTACGTCCCCGGTGCAAGTCAGGCTTTAAAGGCTCCGTGGGGGGCATACAACACCATTCATGGGGCCAGTGACAAGACGCTGTGTTGCGCTTTCAAAATAAAAGCATCTGATGTTTTGCGGTATAATTTTTGGGTGGGGCAAATGCCTGTCTCGAAAATTGGAGGGGACACGTCCCTCTCCGTCCCCCCCGGTTCCTACGCCCTTGCTCTTGGACATGTCTCCTTTCCCAACACCTACAAGTAACTCTACCACCACCTCTACAACTACTAAAGGAGTACCTGAAAATACAAATGATAATCTGTGTTATTTCATGTCACGAACATCCTGATGGAACCATGTAGAACCATCAGATGCCCATACCTAATTTCTTATACTACTTAGGTAGAATGAACCCACAGCATCGTACATGAACTATCTGAAATAGGAGCAGAATTCATATCTCCCACACATTGACGAGATATAGTCTAATTTTGGCCGTCATAGTTTCAATATCATATTTGGAAAATATTTGTCGTTAAGTAACTGATCAGGGCCTGCATTTCAGCACGGGAATGCGGGTAATGCGCTTATTTTATTCAAATCCCGCAACTCAGGCCAGCACAATCCCGCACAAATTTCACCTTCTTGTCTGATAAATTTATAAGAACGTGAAACTAAATTCAGGTCTATTGACCACCCTTGACGAAATCTTCAGATTTCGGTGGTGCATCTGTCCTTTGTACAATCTTTGATCTGGCGAAAAACACACACGCACATGTGCAAGCAGGCACACGGAAACCCTTCACGCTTGCTCCTTCTCGCTCTCTCCCTCTCAAAAGCTGTACACGACCCATGTGCTGTTCTTGGCAATTAATTCCATGAGCTTTCAGTAGGCTAATGCAAAAATGGACTGCTGGCTTAAACGTAGGCTACTTCGACAATTTCAGCGCGGGATTGTGGGTATTGCGCAATCAGTACAGATTCATGGTAGGCTACATCAGGACACTGATGTACCATGAAGATGAGACTAAGAAAGGAGAGAGAGAAACGCATATAGACTGTTTATAGTTAAGAATATAGGTCAGCCACTATTGTTTCCAAAGTACATGTAAAAGGATTAAATGTTAATGAATTAATTGAAAACAAAGTATTTGATTTCATTCTTCTCCATTTTTCAACTGAGCAACGATAAAGCAGAAGACCAAGTACAGTACACAACAGTTAGAATAATAGCACATGAGGACATTTGTATCAGGAATTTATGAAGATTATCCCTTAAATTAGTGTTTGGGGCCAAATGTAAGGCTTGCAAATAGTAGGCCTATCCCCCCTAAACTTAAAAAAAAAAAAAAAAAAACCTATGTGGAGCTCTTAAGGGGGGAATTCACTTAAGCCCTGAAGTTGTGATCATTTGGTGATTGAAATGATGGCCTATATGTGTATCTAGAGTAATTTCATGAGAACATAACGAAGCATTTGTATTGTCCGGTAAAACATATTTGCGGTCAAAACGGCCATTTTGTAAAATGGCCGCCACAGCTACCATAGGATGTTTTTGCGGTGGCTCCATGTCTGGAATTATTCATTAGACTATGTCTGTGCCAAATTGTATGCTTGCACGTATAAACCCAGAATTCTTATGTATGGATATACACCTATCTGCCTGACTACAGGGTGTTTACGAACTTTGATAGGTAGGGGAGAGTGGAGTGCCAATTTTTACTTAAAGTCCCCTTAAAGGGGTAGCTTGGAATTTTGAAGAGGCCTGATTCCCAAGTTAGCCTTGGTGTTCTTTATCATTGCCTACTGGGCTTACAATTTAGGCCCAATCCCATTTCTTTGCTCACTGTCTCAACCCTACATCTCACCCCTAACCCTACCCTTACCCTCATTGCTCATGCTCATTGCTACCCCTAACCGATCCCCTACTAAATGGGACAACCCTACCCTGTGACGTCATCAAACCTGGGAAGATCTGGATATCATACGACATGAGCCCGGCAGCTCCCCGACCGCGGGCCGCCCGGTCCACGGCCGGCGGTCGGGCGGCCCAGGTGGGTCGGGGAGCTGCCGGGCTCATGTCGTATTGATATCCAGATCTTCCGAGAGTCCGTTCTACAGCCCTAACACATTACACCATAAACATGCAATGAAATGGGCGAAATGGGACATGAAAATAGGGCAAGTGTTGACATGGAACTATCCATGTTGCGGAGATCGCGAGCTAATTCGCTAACTAGCGATTAGTGCATGACAATTCAACCCGCGGTGGTTATGTATCTGGTTATAACGAATGTCTATAATGCATTGAAACTACATTTCGATAAATATAACATTACTTATATAATATTACTAATATAATATAATATATTAGTATATTTTTCACCTGGAGTCACTAGAACATGGAAGATCTGGATATCATACAACATGAGCCCGGCAGCTCCCCGACCGGGCCGCCCGGTCCACGGCCGGGCTGCAGAGCCCTATCACGGGCTCTGCAGCCCGGCCGTTGGACCGGGGCCGGGCGGCCAGGGTCGGGGAGCTGCCCCGGGCTCATGTTGTATGATATCCAGATCTTCCGAGAGTCCGCGGCCGGGCTGCAGAGTATAATTAATAAAATAATTAATAGTTTATTACAGAGAAAACACTTAAATTTGTGTTTTTCAAATCCTGTCGCATCTTTTTGCCCTCCATCTTGTCTAGGATATTTCTTGATTTTCAGTTTTCTCGCAAGGTATTGTGGGAGCAAGTCACAACTGAAGCGCTTTGAGGGTGCCCATCGAAAATCTCAATTTTGAGGGGATGTTAGCCCTCCCCCTTACCCCTTAAACTACCTTTAAACTCATGGTATTGGGACATGGCTCCACGGCGCGTGAACGCGCAACAGTGAGGGCTAGGGCTGAGATTTTCCTTTGAGCAAAGAAATGGGATTCAGCCTTAATGTCCTACAAGTCAATACAGCAGGGAAATATGAACTACTGCTCCTTTCTGGCTGTACCACCAAGTTTTGTGGTGTGGGTGGTTTACGACATCAAAGGCCAATTTGCTTAAAGAACTAGCGCCACATGAAAACATAGGCTACCCAGAAAAAATATGTAAAAATTCCAAAATGAGCACTTAATCATCTGCATCTAAATCTCTTCCCAGATTCGGCCTACTACATCCCACGTGTTAAGGCTGCAGGGGAATGTACATTTATGCTCCCTTCTGGCTGTACCACAAAGTTTTTGTAGTGTGGGTAGTTTCTTGAGAACATCACCTCTAGGGATGACTCCTTCATCATTCTCTCTAAACGTGAAGATGGGCTTTTCCATCAACAGACCTCTTACAACTTTGCTTCAGAAACTTTGCACTGATCTCGTCACCTTCAACATTCTCTACCAATCCAACATAGTTATAGGCATTCAATTTTTTTATCTGCAAACTTCACAAAAAGTCACCAGCAGACAGATCCTTGTCACCGTCACCTTCGACACTTTGGACATCTGAACTCTCATAATCAGTGGCATCACTAAGTGGAATCGGAAAGTCACTCTCTTCTGAGCTATTGGAGAGCACTTTCTTTTTGGGTTTGGTTGGTTTTGAACCTTTGAGGCCCCCCTTCTTATTTCCACTCTTTTTCTTCTTTTCACCCTGTTTCTTTTCTCTGCTGTGCGTCTTCTGCCTGGCCATCTTCTTCCTCATCATTGGTGGTGGAGTTTTCTTCTGAGTTACTGTACACGTTGTTTTCTTCTCTCTGTCATTCTTTTTCTTTTCCTGTTCAACCTTTATACCTTCTTTTTCTTTGAGAGCCTTCTCCAACTACATCTTCTCAGGTGTGTCGGTCATAATTCTAGTTTTCACTTTCTTTTTTACAATTCTGTTCTTTCTTTCTGTGGCTTTTGGCAAGGGAAGAATGACTCTAGGAGACACATAACCCAACTGAGCAGATTCATCACACATCTTTTTATGGTCATCCTGCAGATCTTCATTTCCTTTCCAACCTGACGTATGGTCTTCTCCTCTTGCACTTCTTTCACTGCTCTTTCCAACTCTCAAGAGGAGTTGAAACCCTTTCTTCCATTTGTATTTGCGTGGCATGATGGTCTAAGAATATCACATAGTTTTAGTGATCAAATGTAAGAATGCAATGTACAATAAAATACAATAAAGTAATATATAGTAGAAAAATCATAAAATTGGGGTAAGTTGTGCCACTTGCACAACTTAACCCAGCCCTTTGGCACAAATTACCCCAGACCCACCATTTTGAAAAAAAACGCATCCCCCAGCTGTTTTGAGCAATCATCATACTAACTGTATGGGCACATGCTGCAGCTTACTCAAGCACTAAAACATGTGTGAACTGTTTTCAAAGTTGCCTATAATTGTTCAAACACAGCAATCAAAAAACCTTAATCATAGAAAATGTATTTTTTGAGGGCAAAAAAATGTTTTTTGAACTTAAATGTGCTTACCTCTCAAGCCATGTGTCTCCCTTCTTGGCAGGATGAGTGAAATGGATGCCCCTTCAAAAATATGTGGTCACATGACCAACTTCTATGGTTTTTCTAGAAAACAGGGGTGGCACAACTTGCCCCTTGGCACAAATTACCCCACTCTCCCCTAGGCCAATTCTGTTTTTATTTTGCAGCGTACACCACATTAGGTCACATTAATGCACATGGTTTTGTTTGATTAAAAATAGGATACTAATAATTTGACCCCTCAGTGACTTTGATTGAACGGCTGACTTCCCTTTGACTTTTCAACATGTTGGCGTCATAGACACCGAGCCTCTAATCTGAAGGAACCTGAATCAACCACTGTCAAGTTATAATCAAGAAATGGCTCGGTCATCAATATTTGAAAGACTTGTTAGAACTATGAATTATATATTTAGTATTATTCTATGTCTATATTTTTAATTTCATCAACATTTATTTTGTTGGTATTTTGGATCGTTATATAGATTGTAGCAGCGGCCAAGAAGCACACAGTCAGGCTTAAGTCAAATAGCTCTCACACAACCAAATAACACTCCGAGCCCATTAACCCCACTTAACCTAATAACAAAACAAGGACGACAAAAGCCCCTATTGTCAACATCAACACCAACTCCCAGGATCCCCTGCGCGACCCCGGAGGAGTCGCCACAATATGTTTTATTGGTATATGCGTGCACGGTGTTACACCGAAAAGAGCACCTATAGGTGACACGCCCGTGCCCTGTCCATGGTTCTGAAACACTGCGCATAGGCCTACGTCGGCTAAAATTTGGCGCATCAAAACACCGATTGGAATCAGCATATTATCCGACCATTCAGTGCGTAACTTTTTTTTTTTTTTACAATAAAAAAAAAAGCGCACACACACACACACACACACACACCCACACAATACGTGACATTTACCGTGAACGGGGTTCCCTGCAGCAGGCGACATGTGGGTGAATCGTCCCAGTGTTCTGCTGAAGTCGTCCCGCTCGAGGACTGCCCCCCTCGCGGAGGCGGCAGAGAAGAAAGGTCAAAGGTCACGACGAGTCATGGCTCGCGCGTATCAGATGGCAATGTTGGAAAGTTGGCCAGGCGGCTCGTGCCACTTCAAAAACATTTGCCATGACAAGCGAAGGAGTTTCGAACTGTTGCGGGGAAGCGGAGGAGAAGGAGGATAACAACGAGGACATGGCCATGGGATACTACGACGATGACGATGACGACGACTTTAGCGCGTTGACTGAGGGGAACCCCGAGTGGGGCTCGGAGGACGGAGGTGGGTGGACGTTCTGTGCGACAAGAAGGGCAACAGGAGTCCATTGGCTGGCGATGACAGGGCACTGTATCGGCTACAATAGTTTCTCTGTCGACGATCAGGGCACACTGTCGGCTAGATAGGCTCTCTGTCGACGAGAGGGTACACTGTCGGCTAGATAGTCTCTGTCGACAAGAGGGTACACTATCGGCAATATAGTGTCTAACGCGATCACAGCGCGCTGTACTGTAGCAAAATGCGCTAAATGACTATTCCGTGTTACTATGTATCGATGCCTGCCTTTGTATTGTCAGTTTTTTGTGTAGTTCTAGCCTAGTGTCGTGGTGTGTGAACAACGGTATGCACCGTGACGTAGGACGACTGGACGTCTGAATGTACCCTTATGAGAGTCCTGGAGTGCGTTGTTGACTCTGCATTGGGCGGATATTGTGCCGCGATGTTAGACGTTGGCTCACGATATAGGCCTACGAAAATAGATTTATATGTCTGTGTGTCTGTGTGTCTGTCTGCACACCAAGTGAAACCCAGCAGAACACACCGAATGATGTCGACAGATACTTTCATATCTCTATAACTGCAATATGTCATTCCTAAAAAATATTTATATATATATACATACATACCTGTTCTATAACCTTTGGTATGGATCTCTCCATTTGTCTCTCTAAGGTTTACTTAGGACATAGATCGGTCCTGATCATGAAACCATGATGACAACATTGGAGTATGTTTTGTTTAAAAAATAACCACTACAACAAAATAAAGCTTTGTTTTGCGACATTAGCTATGATGTGTGCACAAGAGTTCTGTTACTATTTATATACTTTGATTTATGGGTCATCAATTTATAACTTCATGTTTAAACAACGACTTTGTGAAATATTTTAATTCAAAGGACATTTTGGCTCATATTAATGGGGTGGTAATCTCGAATCCAGCAGTCCATTCATGTAATAGAAGAAATTCTGAGGGGAGACCGCACAAAGTCTGGGCTGGAAACCAAAATCTGCCAGGAGTGGAGTTAGGCCTTGTTCCCAGTTTTCTTTCTACCTAAAACTCATTGGCGCAGGTGGATGAAGCTTTCTGAGGGGGATTTTAATACATTTATACGGTTGCAAATCTACACGGTGTTGATTTGAACCCGTTACAGACACTTTTATAACAGTTTACTACTGCTGGCTGAGTTTCTGTTTACCTATTAAGCGCAATCAGACCCCTGCCCCCTACAACATGATTTGTCTAAATCATTGGTTCTCAAACTGCGGCCCGTGGGCCAATGGCAGACGCAGAAACATTCCTGGCGGCCTGCAATGACATACAGATGTAAGTAAATAAAATGAAAAATAAAGATTATTTATTATTATATCAAAATTAATTTAAACAAAAATAAATAAATATAAAGAGAAAAGGCGACTCTCTATCTTTCAATTAAATCCTGTTACATTTTTTAGTTTTAATCCGACTGTACATTACTTTGAAAGGATGAACCCGCTTTGTGATTTAGACCTCACTTGACCTCACTCCTAGAGGTCCACGGTGCAATGTTTTTTTTGGACCACTGGGATGCTGACGGCGTTTCCCGCCAGATTTTTTTTTTCCTTTGGCGGCCCTCAGTCAAATTTTGGGTTCCTGAATTGGCCCTCAGCTGTCAAAACTTTGAGAACCCCTGGTCTAAACAAATGGAAAGCAAACCATAGAGCTAAACACATAGACTAGGCTCATCCAAACAATGCGGTCACAATTCAGAGACACAGAACTCAGAGCTCTTTATAATAACGGCAGAAACAAACGTCTCTTCTCTCTCTCTCTCTCTCTCTCTCTCTCTCTCTCTCTCTCTCTCTCTCTCTCTCTCTCTCTCTCTCTCTCTCTCTCTCTCTCTCTCTCTCTCTCTCTCTCTCTCTCTCTCTCTCTCTCTCTCTCTCTCTCTCTCTAGTGCTGGGCTTCAACGAGGGTCTGAGCGGGGAGGTGAAGCCCCGTGTGCTGCTGATGGGTCTGCGGCGGAGTGGCAAGTCGTCCATCCAGAAGGTGGTGTTCCATAAGATGTCCCCCAACGAGACGCTGTTCCTGGAGAGCACCAACAAGATCTGCCGCGAGGACGTCTCCAGCAGCTCCTTCGTCAGCTTCCAGATCTGGGACTTCCCCGGGCAGATTGACTTCTTCGACCCCACCTTTGACTATGAGATGATCTTCAGGGGCACCGGTGCGCTCATCTTCGTCATCGACTCGCAGGTGACAACGTAGAGGAAAGCAAGAGATAGGCTGTTTACAAGAGATGCATAAAAAAAGTTGAGTTCCAAGTGCGTCTACATTTGAAAAAATTAATTTGTTCAAGGGAAGGCACAACACGCTCACAGCCGTCTCAGCCTGATGACAGTTGGTGGTCGGTTTACGAGAGATCCCCGCTCGATATGCCCGCGCATACGTACATTCATTTCAGAATTGTACCACATCCATCATTCCACAATCTTGGAGAATCAGTGGAGACGTAGCATCCCCGCGGCACCTGTTTGTATCGCTTTTGGATGTATTATATAGGCTACGAATCATATTAATATCTAAATATAAGGTATAGGAATCGTTGAATCGGAACAAAGGCAGGCACAGCATGGGGATGTTACAGACACATTGGTACATGACGGCCTGGACAACAAACCATCACTCGTGGTTTCGACGATTTGCTGTCTTATCTCTTTGGTAACTGCTCCCGCTAGACTGGTCGGAGAAAACATCTCTCTACATCGCAGCTCTAAAACACCTAATAAAAAAAAAGTCTTGCCCATGAAGAAACGGGTTGTGCCCCAACATTTTGCAAAGCTGAAGATTACCATCTGTCCGAGCAATATGCAGAAACACAAGAGAATTATTTAAAGACAAATACTTTTTTTTTTCATTAAGCACAGTTTTTGCTGCTTAACAAATGCTTAGCAAGTGTACCCTAAGAAACCACTGTATCCCCCACATTTTGCACGGATAAGACTACCATGAGTACTTACAATGTGAAAATGTACAACATAAATACTTAAAGATAAATGGAGCTGAGATGGAGCATTCACAACAATAGATTCATGTATACTCGGATCAAATAACTTGGGGAAATTTAGTTAACAATATAATATGTTCCCATAAATGTATGATTATTAGGCTTGGCTAGGGTGAGATAACTACTTAATTAAATATTCCTTTTTTTTCCTTTTTAGGGAATCTAGCAGCCGCTTTTATCTGAAGCGACTTACAACGGTTCATGTACACATTCACACATCGACGCAATGTCAACCATGCAGGGCGACAGCCAGCTGGTCAGGAGCAGCGAGGGTGAGGGGTCAGTGACACCTCGACCCTCGACACCTCGACACAAAAATCTAGCTAGAACTTCCTGTTACAAGGCAAGCCGATCCTGAGCCAAGCCGACCCCAAGTACTGTATATCACAATTATATTATCATCTTACATTCAATTGGTAATCTCTGAGATTTTCATGTAGATATGTCTGTCAAGTAACTAGTAATCTATCACTGATAAAGCAGTGGGGATTGAGCCTATGGATCACTGAAGAAAACAATTGTATTTTCAGTGTAATGTACGTTACCAACGGGTCGGTGTGCTCTTTGTCAACAATTACCACCTATTGCCCATAGTTGGCGCCGAAGTAAGATTTAGAGGTCCACTTTAATCTAAATATTATTGAAAATTTAAAATAAGACAATTAGTTTAGGCCATCGTTTTGGTTTTCCCAAATGTATATTGTATCACTGGCTGTAACTGAATTCATAATTAATCACACAGAAAATGTTATTTTATAGCTCGTAGCTATAAAAAATACCAACATGATCAGAACTGTTTGAGACGTGTGTGTGTGTGTGTGTGTGTGTGTGTGTGTGGGTGTGTGTGTGTGTGTGTGTGTGTGTGTGTGTGTGTGTGTGTGTGTGTGTGTGTGTGTCTGTATTAGCTAATATGTGTGTGTTTGTGTGTGTGTCTTGTTATTTGCTGTCTGCACTCTCCCATGAAATAGGTTTGAATGTTAGACACTGCAGCTCCCTTCAGAGTTGCAGTGAAGCCTTGAGGCTGCTCTGTACCTCCCCCCCCCCCATCCATCCATCTATCCCTCACCCTTCTCCACCACACACACACACACACACACACACACACACACACACACACACACACACACACACACACACACACACACACACACACACACACACACACACACACACACACAGTTCTTTTGATAAGAAACCTTGCTGTGAAGTCACTCAGGAATTCCCTCAGTTCGCTGCAGGGGGCCCAACGGGGCCATAAGTCAAGGGCCAGAGGAGAGTGTCAAGTTGTTGTGCGCAGATGTGCGTCGGGTTCTGTGGTGCGGTGTGTGTGTGCTGGGGAATAAGCTGCAGTAGATCACCTCCAAATGTTCACATTAACACCAAGTTAGTGGTGCACGTTGCCTTGGGTGGAATTGTTTGTGTGTGTTTCTCGTTCTCTCCTGATATTTATTTTAAGGGTTTCATTTGCATGAAAATATATCACTTATATTTTCAAAGCAAACATTTTATGTTATCATAAACAAGTGTATATTTTGTTGCAAATTTACGGTTACCACAACCACATCAAAGACAAGAATAGAATAGGATTCATAAACATTAATGATAATAATTATGCTCCTACTACTACTACTTATGATTATGATCAGTTAAAAATGGACAAGAATAATTTTATATTTATCATTATTGTTTGCCTTTTATGTTGCTATTAACCATGATATGGCATCAACAGCATACTGTAAGGTTTATTTGTAAGATAATAACAATGATCATTATGACTGACTTTCAGCTACCAATTAGTATTAGGGTTAATCATTTAAAGTTATGCTGATGCATTTACGTTTACATTTAGGGGATTTTATCCGAAGCGATTTACAACCATTAACCCCCTCACTGACTCCCCCCCCCCCCCCCCCCCCCCTCCCGATGTTCTCTGTAGGACGACTATGTGGAGGCGCTGAGCAGACTGCACCTGACAGTGACCCGAGCGTACAAGGTCAACCCGGACATCCACTTCGAGGTGTTCATACACAAGGTGGACGGCCTGTCCGACGACCACAAGATCGAGAAGCAGGGGGACATCCGCAAGCGGGCCAGCGATGACCTGGCCGACGCGCGGCTCGAGAGGATCCATGTTAGGTGAGCGCCCCCCGACACCCGCCCCTCCGCTGCTGCTACTGGTTCAACGGACCAGCAGCGTGTTCGTTGGACCAGGGCGGTCCAGGAAAACTGCTTGAAGGGGAAAAACCCACCTTCAGGGAAAAACCGTGCTTAATAAGGAAAAAGTGCATTTTTCTTTGAAAACATTCTCTTGTCATATTGCACAATATGGGGGAACTACCCGTTTCTTATGTAAATTACTTTTGGCGTTTTAGAGCCTGTCTTCCAACACCTGTACTACCAAACTATTTAGAATGCCAGAATTGATTTAGCATGTCCTAATACATAGTATGGCAAATGCAATATGCCAAAATACCCATGGTGTTGTACCACGTCCGGTCGCTGTACTACACCATGGTGTTGTACCACGTCCGGTCGCTGTACTACACCATGGTGTTGTACCACGTCCGGTCGCTGTACTACACCATGGTGTTGTACTACATCCGGTCGCATTTTGCAGTATACAAGACGCTTTAAGGCTCTTCTGCTGTTCGGCAGCAGAAGATACGTCACATGGCCTGAGCCCGCAGAAGTCGATGGGTGGCACAGGTGTGCTAGTCAGTGAAGTTCCCTGTTGTATGTCCCGATTGTATGCATACTGTGTGCAACAGTACGGGCTTTGTTAGGGTAGCTACAGTACCTACTACAAGTTAAAAGAAGAGGTATGCGATATGGATTGCAGCCTCAGATTTAGTGGTTAGCGACAGACAATTTGCACCAAAACGACTTACTAAGTGACGCTGGGCACAATCTTGGCAAACCGTCCAAACTTGAGAAGGGACTACAAACAGTTTGTCGTTACTCCGCTGGATGAAAACTCTTTTTGCATTTCTTACATTTCGCAATATGTTACATTTTAACTAGCTTCAAGCTTAAAATAACCTGGACGGAGATGTTATATATGTTGAAGAATAGTAACTTAGTAGTAACCCTATTCTATAAATAAAGAAATGCACTCCCAAAGCCCCTCCCACCACACTGCACAGCCAGCCGAGCTACGCTAGTTCACGTCTCACGGCTGCACAGGAAGTAAGCAAGACAGTAGGAGTGGACAGTCATGGTTATTGAGGGTTTTTTTATTTTGAAAGTCTTCCGCCTACTCACTGGGAGGCGTTTAATGTTACAGATTGTGACTTTAAGGATAGAATTTCAGTATTGATGATAATCATAAACCATCATATCATCTGTATTCCTCTTGTATGTATCATCCTACACAAATCTTGCCTGCAGATTCCGTTGATTCCTGTTCCTTTTACATTGTTTTATTGATTATATAAAAACACGATAGCAGTGTCACACCAAATTTGTACCGGCTGCCAAATTTGTACCGGGTGACGTAATCCATTCAAACCTGCCTAGCAACAGATGACCGCGGACGATCGCGTCGAATGACGTAGGAAAGTTCGCGAACATTCTCGATATAGTTCACGGAACACGACCAGACAGATAACACATTACATTTATTAGCGTTCCTAATTACATTTATTAGAGTTACTAACTTTATATTCGTATTGGATTTTATTGTTTAATCGCATTAAGCTAGTAAACTGAGTGTATAAAGCAGGTTTCAAAAAACATTCGCGCTCATGTTGCCAGAGACAAAATAACTATATCGAACTATATCTATAATATAATATATAATATCTATAATATATCTGAACTATATCGAGAATGTTCGCGAACTTTCCTACGTCATTCGACGCGATCGTCCGCGGTCATCTCGCGATCGTCCGCGGTCATCTCGCGATCGTCCGCGGTCATCTCGCGATCGTCCGCGGCGCGGTCATCTGTTGCTAGGCAGGTTTGAATGAATTACGTCACCCGGTACAAATTTGGCAGCCGGTACAAATTTGGTGTGACAGCAGCATCATGTTTTCCAGAAACATTTGAACTCTTTGACCTCTTGCTATCTCTTTACCACTAGCGAGAGAGAGCGTGAGGAAAATAAGCTAAGGCCTCGCCCACTGTTTTATTTTTGATCTTTATCCTGCTTTATCTCATTTTTTTCACTTTAGGTATGCAATCCATTTAACGGTATATTTCTTCCCATTTACCTCCACCTGGTAGAGGTGTCTTGCAGACCCTGTGGGGACTACTGATGTGGTTAGAGAGTAATGACGGGGGGGGGAGCAGAAGACAGCACTACCAGGAGAGGAGCGGGGGGTTTATACGCCAACATGGGGACCTGAATCGGCATCATGGAGGGAGGCAGATTCAAATGCATTGACAAGAGACATTTTGATCCAGTGTCATTGATAGAAAACCCCCTCCTATCTCCAACATCAGACGCACACACCAACATGTCATGGATTAACTGTGTGTACATGCACGCAAACACGGCACGCTATTTGTAAAACCATCCCTATGAATGACTTACATAATACACAGCATTCATTTAGATAAGATGCAGTACTTAAGTCCTGCACACGTACACGCACGCACGCACGCACGCACGCACGCACGCACGCACGCACGCAGCACGCAGCCGCACGCACGCACGCACAGCACGCACGCAGCGCACGCACGCACGCACGCACGCACGCACACACGCGCGAGCGCAGCAAAAAGCATCGTGTCTGTCACTTTCAGTCATCCGACTTATCCTCACTCAGATCTCATCTGTTTTGCCACCACACAGCTTTTATCTGACCAGCATCTATGACCACTCCATATTTGAAGCTTTCAGCAAAGTGGTGCAGAAGCTTATCCCACAGCTGCCCACACTGGAGAACCTACTCAACATCTTCATATCTGTAAGTATGATATCTTATCTATATCTGGGGAGATTGACGGTTTTATCTAAGCAGTTTTATTCAAAAAGGATAATAGTGAGCGGTAGATGGGGTGGCCGTGACGGGGTGTACTGCAGGGTGGCCAGATGGTGGCAGTGATGTGCAAGAGTTGCAGGGTCAGACTCACCAGGCACTGTTGCACGTCCGCAGTCACGCTCCTCACACTCCCTCGTAACATTAGTTATGGGTCTGCTCCTTTATTTGACCAGGGCACGGGTAGGAGACTAACCTAGTGAGGCTAATCTCCCCAGTGCCCTGGTCCGTAAAAGAAGCAGACCCAATAATTAGTGTTATGAGCGACACCTGTGTTTGTCTTACGATGATGCCTCTGTGGAAAAGAGGCTGACCTTTGTTCAGTGATAATTCAATAGCGGATTAAGTAAGAAATCATTCGAGCAAACGATTTCACAAAGCCATCATCAAGTAAGAAAGGGAAGGGGCACGTGCTTAGCTTTCAAGATTATTGGATTGATGGGCCTGGATTGAGCAATGAACAAAGTTTTCTAAAATGTTTTCTTGTTCTGATCATTTAGTTCCTGAACTTTTTTTTCTCTCTAGTTTCTACTAAATGAAGGAAATTTCTACAATTATTAAATAGTTGCTCAATCCCTTATTTAAAGATAATAAAGGATATGTACCGTAACATAAAACTGTAATTATTTATGTCACATTGTGTTTTAAGTTGTTTTCCATGAAGATTTGCATAGCCGTAAAACAAATTAAATTAGGTATTCACAAATGTATAGTTCAAACATAACAGTGCAGTGTTTTAGCTATGTAATCCACACAAAATAAATGCTGCGATGCACTATTTATTGCTACAAAATTAACATATTTTGGCATGATTATATTTGAGGGAATTTTGTGGAAGCATCTGGCAACTGGTAGAACTGGGAAAACTCTAAGGAACAGCAATTAAACAATATAACTGATCTAATAATAGTTCAGTTTGTACTCAAATGTTGAGTCAAATCGCAGATTTTACTCGTCAACAGCCACATGAAAAAACGAAAAACTGCATGGGGGAAAAGCAGACATCGTGCTTTACTTGCTAAACTCACTGTGACACAATCTTGTCACAAACGGACAGGTAGCATACAAAACTGGCTAGGCATTTATAATAGGGGTGTAATTGTTGGGTAAACACGGCCGTATCCCATGACGTTAATTATGGCCCCTGGCATGCCTGCAGACCCAAAATTCAACTAATGAGCTACACCTGTTTCCGTTCCTACTGTTACACCTCTGCGACCAATGTTTATAGTAGAGGTCCACCCAGGATTACACAATGACCTGTAGTTTGTCGTGTTCACCTGGGGCAATTAGAATTGTATTCAAATAAGGGGGGAATCAACAGGTCAAACCCCACAATGCACATGGACAATTCAGACTAGGACAGCTTGTTTTAGTTATTCCCCCTCCCCCTTCGGATGATCACCGTGGTCCTGAAAAATCTTGACTTGGGGCTATGTTTGGTGGTCAGAATTCTGGCATCGAGAAGGCCTTCCTGTTCGACGTGGTCAGCAAGATCTACATCGCCACAGACAGCTCCCCCGTAGACATGCAGACCTACGAGCTGTGCTGCGACATGATCGACGTGGTCATCGACATCTCCTGCATCTACGGGTGAGTGTTGTGTGCGTGTGTTTGTGGGTATGTGCGTGTGTGTATTTATGTTTATATGTGTGTGTGTAGGTTTGTTTTTGTGTATGTGCTTGTGTGTGTTTATGTTTATATGTGTGTGTGTGTCTGTGTGCATGTCGGTGGTCCACCTGTTCTTCTGGACCCCACTCGTCTGGAGCGCAATGTGGTCTTCATTTACTGTGAATTTGTCTGCACCGCGGCAGCACAGGGCGGTCTGGAGCTGCACGGTGGAGCAGCTGTCAACACTGACTTACAGCTTTGTTCCCCAATGTTCATTTGCCCTCGGGGCGTTACAGTGGGGGGGGTCGGGCGGGTGTGCATTCCATTCTGCATGTGCAAATCCATGAATCTTTCCGTCTCCTGACAACCTTTTTACGTGTTAATGTTCCCCCTTGCAACTTTATTTTTGGAAATGATATAGGCCTTTTTCAGCGTAATGGCATAATTGGACAAATTGAAGTATGAAAGACAAGGAGCTGTCAGATCACAAGCAAAGCCCCAAACTGTTGCCTGTCACCCGTCTTCAGCGCTGGTCTGACAGCCGTGAATGCACATTCATTAGATCATGAATGGGGAATGAGGGATCAAATCCTAATTGTCAAAGAACACACATCCATGTCTTGAGGACATTGTTTAAGATCTGCTCTACAAGGTACATCACTCCCCTCTGTCAACTCTTCATTTAGTCATTTAGCTCTTATGCTTAGTGACTTACAGTGATATTTACTGCTGCATACAGTGATGATTGTCAAGGATGAGCAGGTTATGCATCCTGGTCAATGGCACCTAGGGGTTCAAATCATAAACCTGTTGGCTGAGAGTCAAACACACACACTTGCTAATCTGGCTCGATGGACTATTATAAAATTAGCCTATGCTAATTAGGGTAGCGGACAGATACAGGTAAGCAGGCTCACTCAGTTGGCATTGAGGGAGCCTGCTACACTTGTAGGAGGATGTTGATTTGAAAAATTACATTTTAAACGTGGACAACACTGCATGGGATGGGTACATACAGACCAAAATATTCAGACGCTTGCTTCACAATCCTGCTTCCCAATCGTGTGTGTGTGTGCGTACACACACACACACACACACACACACACACATGTGTGCTACTGACACTGGTACACACACACACACACACACACACCACATAGTCACACACACACTGTGTTTGTGTGCGCGCGCGCCTTTGGGTATCCCACATGTTGTACTCTGATTGGCTGATATCATGTAGTTGTGTTTGTTTGTGTCCTTTTACAAGGTCATTTTGAAAGGGACTTTTCTCTCTTCTCCAAATATTGATATTTATCGTCTGTATTACATTTTATTATTGTAGGTACATGTTCAACCTAGATTGTGCCCGGTGCCGCCTTTGCCCTTAAGGATTCTGCCTTTGAAGGAGAACACTGCTGTTATTTGAGCATTTCATTTTCGTGTTTTTGTTCACATTCCCTTTGAAGCATTGCATTTCGTTTTTTCTATCTTTCTATTCCCTGTCATAAGGCGAATAGATGCTCACCACCTCCTTCAGTGCAGTAGACTCTAGCTATTGGCCCAGGAGCACGTGAAGCTCCCCAGGCCGATCTGGGACTTCAGACCACAGAGTTCACTACCTGCTGTGCGTTTATCGTTTCGTAATGTCTAAATCGGTCAAGAAAGACTGTGGACGATGAGTAAAGGCCAATCCTGTCTTGCCGTAGCGTCTCTTTTACATGCAGACGTGCGCATGCTGATGTTCCACATCAATTTGAAATAAATAAATAGTAAACATATCAGTAGCTCAGGAGGAAAAGCGGGTTGACTGATAACCGGAAGGTTGCTAGTTAGATCCCCGGCACCTCCTAGCTGAGTATCGAGTTGTCCCTCAGCAAGGCACCTCACCCTGACTGCTCCTGATGAGCTGGCTGTCGCTTTGGATGAAACAAAAAAAAATGTAAACATATGAGGAGGTCTGCCGACTCTTATGTACAGTGGGTGTTGGCTGTTGGTTGCTGTTGTACCACATGTCAGGGATAGTGTATACAAGCCTCTCATTATGGGGAAAAAATAACCCCTACAGGGCGATGCAGGACCCTGACGCATTATCTTATTACACGGCTGGAGATATCAATAATATACCACAACTGTTGTGTGTCCAACAACACAGAGACTATGATCAGAACTGCGTCCAAATGACAGCCAGCAGAATGCCATAATTAACCAATCAGAATTGAGTATTTATCAAAGCCCTGTGCTAATGTACACATAACCATAACATCAATTGAGTGTTCTGCACTAAAGGTTGTGTCTGCCTTGTCCCACTGAAATGAAAATGCCTTTACCTATACAGATTACCACATGATCCTATCTTCCATTGATCGTGGAGCCGACCATAATAACTATTTATTTTCTTATATTTAAGATCTATAGATGTATATTACTAATAAAATATGCCATGTTGATCAACAGAGGACACATTCAGTATAATCATGGCTAAGGCTAAGGGAATTGATCACTGTCTTCCATACAAAACACCAGAAAAAAGGGAGTGGAGATTAGGTGGCGACTTCCACCCCGCCCCGTCGGCTGGGATGGATTGGTTGGTGGGGGGGGGTGTATTTATGAGACTCCTTTCTTCTGGAACATGAGCAGAATGAGGAGAGCTCGAAGATGCGTACCGAATGCATGAGTTGAGAGTAAATGTAAGCCTTGAGCAAACTTGCACTGATCCACAATCTCCCCCCCCACCCCCCTCACACAAACGCACACAGACAATGTCTCAGTCCAAGTTCACCCCAGCTGAGGATGTAATTGGGTTCCTAATCTGCCCTCTAGGTCCAGTTGGCTGGGTCAGCAGACAAACCCCCACCCCCCAAATTGTGTGACCTCTGCAAATGCCCAGAAGACGAAAACCCTCACCCAATTAAAAGGCAGCATTGTTTTTTACAGTTTTTTTGTTAGCTTTTAGTCTGTACAATGTGCAGAACGAGATTGTGCGGCCACTTTTTCTGAGAAGATGTGTAGCCATGAGTGTGTGTAACAAATGAGAAGAGAAAAAGCGCCCGTATGCACTTATTTGAAAAGTGCTGGCAAAAGTTGAAAGTGAAGGTAGCCCATTAAAGTAAACCTCTTGAAGTCCTGTGTTGCTTGAGTGCCACGAGTCCCAGCCTTATAGCACGCGCTGCTCGACACGATGTTCTCCGTAGGAAGCCTCACAGACACCTCATGGTCTTCATCTATTCAGACAACTTTTGTCCTCTTTATTCGTCTTTTATTATTCTTTTGCTGAAGGGAGTGACAGGGAGTGTATTAAATCATGATTAAAAAAAAAAATATGGAATGCGCGCACACCCACGGGAAATGGTATGGCTCACTTCCCTTGCTGTCTAAGTGATAACAGATATCCTGTTGCCTTGACAACAAAAAGAGTGGAATAGACTAAAAGGGAAGATGGATGAAAAAATGAAACACGTTGGTTTCAATTTATTTTATGCTCTTGTATCTAAAGGGGAGGAAAATTGAATGAATGAAATGTTATGTCAAATTGGTGTATTGAGATGGCCCGGAATGGGGTGCGGTGTTTGATCTGCGGAGTTTATTGGGCCAAGAGTGAAGCGTTTGAGAGCATATACGTGTTTAATTCAGTGAGTCTGTGCGTCACACTGATAATGTCCTGATTGTATTATGGCCAGTAGAAACTAAAAGGGACAGGATCCAAATGCAGAAACTCTGGGAATGTGACAAAAAGGCTTTAATGAAGAAAACTCAATCTCAGTTCCAGGAGCTGGCATAGAAAAGACTAACAACTAGATGACAATGACACAAGGAAAAGGAACAATAGAACAAACCCGACAAGGGAACAAAGGAAGTGAACTGGTTAATATGGGGAGAGAGACTGTAGCAAACGTCCATGCTAAACGCCACCTAGGGGACTTATTTTGGGCTCCTCCAGACCAAGGACACATGATGGTGGGGTTTAAAATCTGGATTATTGCAAAGGTTTGATGGCAAGGGTGCTCCGCTGCCATCCAGGAGATGTCCCAAGTGCGTGTAGAGACGGCTGGTTTAACCTGGGCACACTGATGACTCAATGTGCAACAGGTGTGCAGGCTCACCTCGCCCCAGAGTACAATCAGACTCTGCCAGTCACCCATTGACTTTGAATGGGGACGGACGCGCAATGCATTGTGGATCCGTCCGTTCAGTTGGAGCGTTCGCCACGAAAAATGTTCAACTTCTTCGGCAGGGACGGATCCGTCATCCAATCAGATCGCGTATGCAAATTTAAGCACTGTGACACGACTCGGGCTCGATACTGGAAAGCGGGAGAGCGGTGGAGAAGTTAATTTAAAAAATGGAGCGCGAAGCGATTTGATTGGCTGACGGATGCCTCTGCAAAGACTACTCCCCCATCCGTCAGCCCACGCCTTCCCACGTCCGTTGACTGACGGTGCAGTGGGCATGTAAGGTAAGGCTGCTTCACCCAACCGTCATCCACACACACTCCCACAGAGACTGTACTATTTGCAGTGGTTTGCAGCAGTTATACTAAATAGCAGTTGATCAAATATTAGATTGCACTTTTGGATAGGGAAACAGAGTGCCCAACCTCCAAATATACAAAACATCATAATAACCTCACTGTAAGAGAGAGATCAGTGTTTATGTCCTGCTTTGTCATTATGCTCACCTCCATCAGCGTCTGTTTCCCTGATTGAGCGATCCCCCTGTCTTTGGCCGCCGCCACACTACGCCACCTATCTGTAGCCCATGTCAGGCCACGCCCCCTGTCTGAAGCCCTTGCCAGGCCACGCCCCCTGTCTAGCCCATGCCAGGCCACGCCCCCTGTCTGAAGCCCATGTCAGGCCATGCCCCCTGTCTGTAGCCCATGTCAGGCCACGCCCCCTGTCTGAAGCCCTTGCCAGGCCACGCCACCTATCTGTAGCCCATGTCAGGCCACGCCCCCTGTCTGAAGCCCTTGCCAGGCCACGCCCCCTGTCTGTAGCCCATGCCAGGCCACGCCCCCTGTCTGTAGCCCATGACAGGCCACGCCCCCTCACACCACAGAGTAAATAAATACATGCCGTGAGCAACATCCTACTATCATGCCGAGTGCAACGGGCCACATTTTCATGGCAATGCTAATCTGAGTTTTTAGGATTTTAAAGTGTCTGACTCTATTCATGATAGGGGTCTTTTAAGAGTCATGCTAATCTGAGTTTTTAGGATTTTAAAGTGTTTGACTCTATTCATGCTAGGGGTCTTTTAAGAGTCTCAAGACGTAAATTGGATTTAATTAGGCTTCTTTTTATTTGTGCCCTGGATTTAACAAGAAATATGAAACATGATATAAACTGAAAGGATGGTGATTTATTTCAAGAGGGATGAATTTGAAGGAAAGGTAGAATCAAAAGATTGTATTGAAGTATTTATCATTCTTTGAAAGTCGACCTTGCTGGCCAGTGGATATCATTGGAAGAGATGGACTACTTCAGAAACTATTGTGAATTATTTTTCTTGATTCAAACTTTTGATTTTCATGATATCGTCTATTGACGTGTTAAGGCAGGTCACCAAAGTGGATGTCAAGGGAATATTCAACCAACCACTCGCCTACTATAGCACTCATATGTGTGTTTATAGTCATTAGTAAGTCGAACAGGTGTGGGGCTCCGAAGTAAAGACGTCATAGTGCTTGACATGAAACAAGCCTTCTTTCAGGAATGAGCCCCTCATTCATATTCTACCTCCTTGTGGACCGTGGATGAATATGCTTTGCAGCTGGAAAAAAAAAGTCTCTCCGAATCTCTCTGAGATTCACTATTCTTCCAATCGAGATCAGTTTTTAATAGAGATGGTTTGTATTTAGATGTTATTCAGTTTGTTATGGGTTCTGGTCTTTCTGTCCTGAAGGCAATTTACAATAGAGTATGCTCTTGCATGGAGATGACGGAAATAATTAGTCATTTCCCAATACACACCTTGTGACTCTCGTAGGTCACTTAGATTAGTGTTAGTGTTAAATTAGTCATTTTAAAGGGTGCCTGTGTGTGTGCCCTACTGACAGAATGAAATACCCTGAAGTGGGTTGCCCAACTGGTCTTTACTAAGCCTGGTCCTGACTGCGAAGTCTGTATTTGTTAAGACCAGTCTTTAGAATGGACTTTGAGTTGGTTGCATCAATCAAACCTGTGCCTAGTCTTCACTACGCCCTGTCTTGGGGATGCACATTCATGTGAATGTCCACGCACTATGGCTATTGCATAGCAGCGTGCGTTGCTAGGATACACTGTTCACAATCTCCCACTGTCTTGCTCATTTGTAGCTGAGAGTTATTAATTGGCAGCAACATTATGGAAGATCAGGGGAAGAGAAAGTGAAACGGGACGGACATTGGGATCCAAACATGTATCGAGCTATACCGGAAAACAAAATGCAATTAGAAGCTCTTACGCGGCTGATGTTGCCGCTTTGTTGTCCAACACAGACTGTGGTCCGGTCACAGCTCTTCAATAAGTTAAAACAGTTCCCTCCAACAAAATTGAAACGTCTCAGACAGCGCCTCATTGTTCTATATTTCCAGTGGCCACTTCTGTCTCCAGGACTCTCTCCCGTCTGAATCCCCTGCTCGTAAATATGATGGATGACATGTGCCATTGTGTGGCTGTATTGTGACTAGAGAAACGGCCTAGATTTAGTCTTTATGCCTGCTCCCATAGGACTCACACCCGGTCGCACAGAGAAGAAAGCTTTAGCATAGACAGTACAGCCGGGGTCACTATTAGGTCGGACTTGGAGCGCCCAAGTTATGACGTAAGTCCCGTTGGGCGACCACCTCAGTCTAAACTAGTTCACACGACACATTAAGTGAGTCAATATTCCAGCCCCCCACACATCCTTTAAGGAACTTATAGATGAGTGCAATTTCAAACCAGTCTCGCTGCCAAATAGTATTGGCAGTGCCTACCTGAATGTCTGCCATTAGTATATATTTTTTGTTCAGCCTAGGTTCTAGCTCTATGCAGCTTTATAGAGCTGTGCCAACACGAAACATCTTGAATCAATCTTCATCACTTGTTTAATTAGTTTTGCAAACATATAGATCTTCTTGGCCCCTTTATTTCAGAGGCATCTGATGCTACACCTGTGTGGTGCTGCCTTTGTTTGAATTCCGATGTGTTTGTTTGTGTGCACAAACTGTCCAACCTCCATAGCCCGATTAGAAGGTTGTGTGTGTGTGTGTGTGTGTGTGTGTGTGTGTGTGTGTGTGTGTGTGTGTGTGTGTGTGTGTGTGTGTGTGTGTGTTGTGGTGTGTGTGTGTGTGTGTGTGTGTGTGTGTGTGTGTGTGTGTGTGTGTACCATATTGGCAGAGATTTTTGAACAGAGGGTTGCAATTTATATCATGCCCAAACAGCTGGGATAGCAACATTAATTAGAGGCTTGAGTATGAAGTCTTGTGTTTTATGTTTATTAGTTAAAGAGCTATTATAGTGTGAGTGGCGTGGTATGAAAAGCACTGGGCTTGAACGCCTCTCTGTCACCAAACAAAACAAAGTACAAAGTTACACAAATATGACATTTCTGATAATTACATTAGCATGGATTACAATGCATTAGCATTACATTAACAACATAGCATGCAATTCATTTTGAATTATTTATAAAAAGTATGCAAACATTTTAGGACATAAACTAAATGAATTGTAGGATAAAGAATATAAAAATATATATATGAATGACAATTAATTTTCCCAAAGGGCCACATGAGAAACAGGGACTGTTGTGGAGGGCCGGACCAATAGGCTAAATTCAATTCAGCTCAATATTAATTTGATCTCTTTATAAAAAGCAGTAAAATGTAGGGTATTTGATACGCTGCGAATGGTAAGAGTAAATGTTATGATAAGATAAAAAATAAAGCAGACATGGTACAAAATGCAGCTATGTTATTATTTAACTAACATCCACAAAAGCAATTAGCATGTTTTTACCATTTTTCAAGGAACAGCATTGAATGAACTTTATGAAGTGCTATTACTATTTCGTTTGCAGTGTAATTACAGAATTAACTTTTTTTCCACATGTGACATAGTACAAAATGACAACATGTCACTATTTGAACAGTATACTCAAAGCAATTTTAAACCAAATGTGCATGTTTTTGCCATTGGTTTTTCAGAACAGCAATAAATTAACTTTATACAAAGTATCTTTTTGTTTTTAGTTGTACTACATTAGCTGTTTTTTCAGTTATTTTGTTCTTGTTCAGTGAGAGAAATCTAGTCTGTGCTTGTCTTGAACGAGTGCACTGAAGTCAGGTTAAATGTTTGAGGTGGATATGCGCAGGACAGCTGACAGGTGATCATCAGTGAGAGAAGATCTGCATCCTGATTTGTTAAACTTCATCAATTAAAACGTGTTTTCCCAATTCACCAGAGAAAGGTAGGTCGATCCTCGTTGGGCGTTCAAAGGGCGGACGTCTCTGCCGTCCGCCCTTTGACTTCCATTGTAAAAAAATAGTATTTTAAAAGTAGAATATCTTAAAAAGTATAAAATATTTTTAAAATGAAATGCGCGCAATTCCAAGCTAGTATGAACATTTTAAAATTGGAATGGAGTCTCTGAAAGATTGAGGAAGGAGATAGGTCCCAAAGTTTGTACAGAATAATAAAGAAAGAAAGAATGAAAGAATAAAACTTAAGAAGAACCATAGTTGAGCGCTGCATGCAGCACTCACCTAATAAAGACTAACTAGACAAATAAACAACATTGAACAATACACAAACAGTAATAATTTTTTTTCATTTAGACGATACATATTTCATAGTGACACAGGGGGTGCCGGATCCATAAAAAAGGGTGCCGGATCCAACGTCGGAGGTGCCAGAACAGTTCTGGCGTGTTCCGGCTCAAATTAAGCTCTGGCGTTTACTCCCTGAAGTCCAGAGTGAACGGAAACCCCGATGTTGGATCCGGAACGAGCCCCGACGTTGGCTCGGTCGGAGCTCCAGTCGGAGCTCCTGGACTCCAGTAGCTGAGCTTCGTGAACTCCTGCCGGAGTTCACGCCAGAGTGTTCTATAAATCGTATAAAACGCTGCCAAAAGCTGTGTGCGCCTCCGGATGATATTATGAACCCTAAACGACGGCGTTGGGTTCTCCAGCGGCTCTGGTACTTCCTTAACAAGTAAAGACTCATAGTGGTTATCGCGACCATGGTTGAGAATAAATTGCCGGAAAGAAACTTTGCGTTCACAAGAAGCCCCTCCTCCATACGCAAGTTTATTTGCGTGATCAAACTTGCACAAATCACTCCCGCAAGTAAAGTTAGACTTCTCTTGCGAGCAAACTCAGGTCAACACGCAAAAAGGCGACTAATTCGCTTTTGGTGTGATCACATGGTTAAGTTTGTCTATTTGCGCGAGCAAACTCAGACGAACGCGCTGCGTCGCAAAAATATTTGCTTTGTAGTGAACGCACAATAAGCCACTTCCTTTCGTTTGCATGTCACCATGTGGGCCACTGCTGTCGCTTTCCAACACACGTTCTTCCCGATAATGCTATTCAAGGTTATTCTCTTCTTGGTTATGTTATTCACACTAAGTTCAAATCTTATATATAAATATCAGTGTGGATTATTTATTAAAAGCCACAATACTATGGTCCTTGGAACCCTCAACAGTGTCACATCCAACTTCCTTACATAAATTCCAATTTTCTAATCTAAGAAAATGTGTTTGATCGTAGCCCTAAACTATATCTTCAGATTTAATTAACATTGAGTGCAGAACATATATAAAAAAAATATATATATATTCTGAAAAAAAACGATGCATCTATGATTTCATTGCAATATTTGGCATTTGGTTAAAATGATTACTAATAAAGCAATAATCAATGAAAGCGGTTGATTCAAACCGCTTAATGTCAGAATTGGATACATTCAAAGCATGGGGAATATATGCTCAATATTGTTCTGCAATCGGGCCTTCATCTATAATTTTTTAGATTCATGTTTAATTTCCTTTTTTTTTACCTCTCTCTGGTGACTCCGGTCTGGCTTCGAATAAAATAAGACAATGATCCGAGAGTTTTTTGTCATATATTTTTTGCACATTGCGAATAGCCACGTTCCAGGTGAGGACCAGGTCCAGTGTGTGTTCCCCTGGATAACGTGTAGCCCCGCTGGTATGTTGTTTCAGACCAAATCTCTCTAACAGGTCATGAAACTTTTGGGCAGAGGGGTCCTCGTAGTTGTCCATGTGGATATTGAAATCACCTGTGATGATGACTTGGTCATACCCCCCCTCTTTCAAAATGTACAGCAGCTCTTCGAAGTGGTCTACAAACTCACCAAAATGTGCCTTTATTTTTTTGGGAGAAATGTACAAGTTGACCAGGAGGACGGGAACTTCCCACTTGTCGTTTTCCTGGAACATGGCCACAATATCAAACACTGGTTTGAAAGTTGGCCTAAAACATATTTTTTCCTGTTCTTTTTCCTTGTTTTCATTCTTGTATTGGATGGCCACGCCGCCATATACTGTGCCCTCCACGCCCCCGCCGGGCTTCCTGTTGTTATCCTGTCCGGCCTCATGGACAAACTTAAAGGTAGAGGGACTAGCTGCCGAGAGCTCCGTCTTGTAATTTCAAGAGTTTAACCAGGTCTCCGTGGTGCAAAGGAAGTTTAATTTGTGGTTTTCGATGATTTCTAATACCCCATCAATGTGTTTGGACATGGACCTGACATTGAGAAGCGCACCGCGCAAATAGCCTTCTCCGTCGCTGGTACTCTCCTCGTCGCTCGTGACGTCGGTGGTGCTGTCCTCCTCACTCTCGCTCTCGCTCCCCAAGCTGCTGGCAGTGGTGTCGCTTTCGCTCTTGTCGCCGAAGCGCTTTCTGCGTTTTACATGATCCTTCTGACAGGGACTTGCGGGCAAGGGAGGCTCACCTGTCGTGAAAGAAAAAATATATATATTTATTTTATATTATATATTTTTTTGTATACTTATCTGTACTACAAGTACAAGTTATGTATGATTTCAATTATTTCAATTTCATTATTACCAAAATCGCTGAATTTGCGTGTAAACAATGTCGATATGAAACACACCCAGTAGTCAATGTACAAGCTGCCAACTGAATGGTGAATTTAAGGTACTCTATTGGGTTCGTATGATTATCTCTAAATCTGACTCTGAAAAAGTCAGGGCCTCACCGGCCAAAAACCTCACCGCATGTCACTGGCTGGTTCTGATTACTCTGGTTACCTTGATGGTTGTTTGTCGCCCGGTTTGTCTGCTGGTTCATCAGTTCAATGGCCATTTCCTCCCTGAGAATGAACAATAGAAAGACGTGAATATGTACAACAGGGTCATTTCAATCAACCAAAGTTGCGATATCTTCTCCATAGCCTCTCTGTCAGGACAACCACTGCTGAATTATGGAAAATGTGTCACTTGCGCCGCTGATTTGATCGCATGGCAGGATAGTTGCCACCGAAACCCAGTTTGTAACTTTCATAATACTTCACTCCACCACTTTAGGTTCAACCAAAATGTGGATTTTGTGCTCAATTGGTCTGTACAACTTCAAAGTTACACGCATAAAAACAAAACAATAAAAAGTTGTTCACTTATAAATGGAACAATAAACACTAAGAATTGCAATCAATATCATTCAATTAATATGATACATCATTATGTAATCTTACTGAATGATTTTAAGATTGTTCCTCAGGTCCTTGCAGAACTGATCAATCGTGTTCAGCTGTGTTCCTCAGTGATTGGCTGGCTTCAGTCATATACTTATCCTTGACAAGCTGGTTCCAGCTCTCAATCGACTCCTGAAGTGCGAATACCATTCCAATCCCTCCTGCATACTGTCAATGAAAAATGTATAAAAGGAAATGCATAAATGTTGTCTATCTATTAGTCAGTTTTTAGAATTAGCCAATTTAGACATTTATTCAAAAGCGTATGTGGTCTGTGGACTTTTCAACTTTTAGCAATGTGTTAAATGTAAGACATATGCACAACACAGGTATACAGAAATATTTAAAAATCCCTACACCGCCATAACGCAGCTGCACTGTGCCACAGACATTTTTCAGTAGGCAGGTGCTCAAAAAATAAAAAAGGGCACCCATTCGCCAAATATTTATTTATGAAATTTAAAAATAATAATATTTAAGTAAATAAAAACACAGAAGGAGCATTTCAACTTAATATATTTATTTGTGTTAACAAACTAGAATCAAACTCATTCAACATTGCATAAATCTACATGGCATTAAACTATGCCTTACAATGTATTCGCTTGCAGCTTGCTCAGTGTTCACTCGTTCCCTCTCTAGCTTTCCTATCAGTTTCATTATTTCTTTTTCAATTTCTTCGGTCTTCTCTGCAACCTTCTTTACATCTTTCATAGTGCTGCTGGACACAAAATGTTCGATTAGCTTGGAGGACACGCTGATTGTGGCACCTGTACCTACGTACGCCATCCCCAGCATACCCAGAAACGGGGCTGCAGCCCCCGCGGTGAAGAACGTGGCCGCAGCTCCCCCTAGAAGACATGCGGAGCCTAAGACAGATATGGTGTTCCCTGCGCATTCCCCGGCATTACAATTCCGTCTGAGGTTTTCAAGTTCTTTCACCAGCTTCCACAGATTCTTTCCAGAATTCTCCTTCTCCTCCAGCCATGACCGGATCTTATGGAGGAGTTGGTCTGCGGTGTCGTCCATGGTGGTTGTTTCTTCCTCTAGCTCTTCTTTATACTATGACACACATAGCATAATAGTGAGAGGTGCGAGGTCAAAGTATGTGATGCTGTGCGATAATTGTCTGTAGAGAAGGCAAGAATGGGAGAGTGGGGTTATGGGGTTATAGGATAAAGCGATAGTCCCTTTTTTTGCCCTTTAAGCCTTATTTTGAGGTTCTTTACTATGAAATAGATCGGTTCAGGTGCGTACTTCGCCGAAAGTCTGTGTTTGGAGATGTTTAGGACTTTTTCTAGCCCCGTTAGATCGTGAGGGGATGAGGAGGAGAGGCTCGGCGGGGCTTGCGAGCACCCGGGGAGCATAGGCATAGAATACGTATTCTACGTCTATGCCGCGGAGCATGTCTGGGCGAAATTCTCACAAGAACTCAAATAAATAACCCCTCAGATATCAAAACACATTTGGGAAAATTGATGACAGAGAAACTAATTTGTATTCTAAAAATATTGATGAATGAAAAAAAAAATTGGGCTCAAGAAAAAAAGGGCACTTTTTCTCAACCAGGGCACAAGGGCTGGTGCTTGAGCACCACTTGGGGTCTATCTGTGCACGTGCCATACGTTTAGCTGCAGCTTTTCCTCCGACCTTTGCCATTTTCAGTACTACCGTTGCGATCAGGCATTTGGTTATTGATCCTTTATATTTAGGTTCTACGACTCTCACATTTTGGAATGTTTCAGTTAATAAAAATAGCATGGAGCCATCTTTAATAAAAACTTTGCGGGGCTACCCTTCGTAAACCTCCCTCCACATGGCTTTAGAAATATGCCTTACAATGTATTCGCTTGGCAGCTTTGCTCAGTGTTCACTCGTTCCCTCTCTAGCTTTCCTATCAGTTTCATTATTCTTTTTTTCAATTTCTTCGGTCTTCTCTGCAAACCTTCTTTACATCTTTCATAGTGCTGCTGGAACACAAAATGTTCGATTAGCTTGAGGACACGCTGATTGTGCACCATGTGTACCTACGTACGCCATCCCCAGCATACCCAGAAACGGGGCTGCAGCCCCCGCGGTGAAGAACGTGGCCGCAGCTCCCCCTAGAAGACATGCGGAGCCTAAGACAGATATGGTGTTCCCTACGCATTCCCCGGCATTACAATTCTGTCTGAGGTTTTCAAGTTCTTTCACAAGCTTCCACAGATTCTTTCCAGAATTCTCCTTCTCCTCCAGCCATGACCGGATCTTATGGAGGAGTTGGTCTGCGGTGTCGTCCATGGTGGTTGTTTCTTTCCTCTAGCTTCTTCTTTTATACTATGACACATAGTCATAAATAGTGAAGAGGTGCGAGTTTCAAAGTATGATGATGCTGTCGCATAATTGTCTGATGTAAGAGCAAGGCAAAATGGAGAGTGGTTATGTGGTGTATAGATAAAGCGTAGTCTCTTTTTTCCCTTTAAGCCTTATTTTTGAGGTTCTTTACTTACTATAATATAGAATCGGTTCAGTGCGTACTTCGCCGGATAAGTCGTGTTTTTGGATTGTTTTGATGTTGACTTTTTCTAGCCCCGTTTAGATCCCAGTGTACAGGTCGAATGGGCATGAAACATCAGTCACTAAGCTGAGAGAGTCGATTCCTGCGCTTTCCTCTTCCTCTCTCTTTGCGGAGAAGTGGAGAAGTAACGGAGGCGCCTGCGGGAGAGCGGGCTGGATTCCAGCCCCCGTCCTAGAAGGTCCAGCCCTGCCTACAATTACTATTTTAGAATAACTGAGAACTGAAAGTCCCATACATTTCGGTGGAATGCTAAATGTCAAGGGCGCTGTTAATTTTTATTATATTTTCAAATTAAAATAGTGCTGTAATTTTGATTACAGCTTTCTGTACTTGACTTAGAACCCAAGGACACAAATCATAGTTGACTACCGCGCATACGCTTGTTGAGTTGACTATACTTTCACGTTTGTGTTTTCGCACATATAACCGGTAACAAAGCAAACTCTGTTAAGAAGATTTAACGCTATTACACTGGTGTAACAGAGCCGATCCAGCCGTTCAACTGCCACACCGTTCTCCTGCATGTGCATTCCGGACCGAACCGCAGCATGGAGGAGAAAGTGATTGTTGCTGTTTGCGACTGGCAGACTCTATATATATAATAGTATATGATACTTAATATAATCTATATTTAAATATCTATATAATAAAAAATGTAATAATGGCCAAAATCTGTGAATGCCTCCGATGATCATATTATAGAATAGACTGCGTCGGGTTTCTCCGAAGTATCTGTAGCCCTACAAAGTGAACAACTACATACACTCTCGACTAAGTCGTGTGATTAAAACTTGCACAAATCAATTACCGCGACAGAATTATCGACTGTCGCCATGACCAAACTTCAGGTCACACCGCGACCAAAGCGACAAATGTGCGGAGTGTTGGTGTGACGTACTGTACCAGGGTCCACACTGCGCGCCAAATGTTGCATTTGCGACAAAAATGTGAGAGTTTGTGACTCAATTTACACATAGTGTTTTTGTGGCTAAATTATGGAGGGGGAGTCATAGAGATTAAATATCGAGACGCGCGTTAACGTCTCTGTGAGAAGAGAGAACGATTCACAACCTGCTACGTGTGTTTTGAAACAATTCGCCAATCTATTGACCTCGTTTCTTACTGACCTGCTTAGTATTCTTCCTGCACGGTCTTATTGTTGCAAACCCACAACCGCCCGGTGCCGCAATACTTAAAACTGCATCGTGAGAAAAAAAAAAAAAATAACACTGCATCCGACCCCAGTGTTCCAAAACAGCTATAGAGCAAAATAACATTCCCACCACGACCCGACCCGAACCCGCTATAATAAAAATCGATTGCGCCGACCCGCGCCCGAAGGCAAAATAAGACAAATTAGATGGAACCCCGGGGAATTACAAATGTGGTATTCGGCCTGTCTTTAGATGCTGTATAAAAAAAGCACATCATTCCACTATTGACCTTTTAATTACTCCTCCCTCCTGAATAACATATCTAGCACAGGAGAAAGTCTCGCTCGCAATCGCAAAAACCCGCCGCTCCTCCCCGCGTTGTCTGATCACAGTACATTATCTTTCGGTCAGGACTTTCATGTGCCAACAAGCTTTGCACACAGGAGTCGATGTCACGCCTGCGGCATTCTCAATGCGGAGAGGCCGACGGCAGAGAGGAAAAGGCGCATCGTCCTGTCAAAATGGAGCACGCCAAGCAGGCGGATTCCCATGAAACTGTCGCTTTCCATTGCTGTTGACGTCATGCACGCTCACGTGGAAACAGTCGCTATAGATAGAATCACAATTAAAGTGACACTGGAATTGAAACCGCACATTGGAATTTCTGCACTATGATCAAAATATTCTTAGTAATACAGTGCGCGAAAAAATAAGAAATCACCATGGCATGTTATGTGTGTGTGCCCATAAAATTGTTCAATTAGGGGCCACCTGTTTTTCACTCCTAGTGCCAAAGCAAAAGTTAGTCTCGAGCCCTGTGTACGTTCAAAATTATTTCAAACTCACCTTGACCATGTCGCATACTAAATCCTCGTGAACTCGCTCGCCATACCAGGCGTTCATGCCTGCCGCCACAATGGTCAATCTTGCCGCAGGTTTTTCTCCAGTGCCAGCCTGATACCGTCTATGCGTGACTGTATGGAGTTATGAGCAAACCAACCCCGACAGAAAACGCCTCATTTAGTCACCGTACAGACCTCAATTAGGCCGTAAAAAACGCTGTAAAATGTAGAAAAACAGCAGTATGGTTAGGGCTTATGCGCCAGAAAGCACCGCTTTTTACGCCGCACAAATGAAGCCTTTCAAGGACGCGCCAAAAAAAGGCGGTGTTGAGTATTCTAACCGCACGCAAATACGCGCGTTTGTGCACATCACAACGGGCGGTAAAATACGGGCGTCTCTCCAGTATGCTAATACTGTAATCTCCGCCCTTCTTTTCTCCACCAATGCATTTGAAGTGTTCCCGCCCAATCCACTGAACAAGACAAAGACCAAATCAGTTCAGCCTCACTTGAGGACCCAAGAGGCCAACAGCAGAGTAGCCTACGAAAAGAATAGACTATATGAGATGCTTAGTACACAACAGGTTTCTGCCGTCTTGTTTACTAACCACAGCATCGTCAGTACGGTTTTATAGCCAAACAAATTAAATCAAAATATAGCAACGTGCATATACGATTAAAAAGAAATGCCCGAAGAGTCCATTAATGGTGGGAGGCGGAGCTCTACCCCACACTGCACTAGTATTCCCTTTCAATTCTCTTGCGACTAAACAGTTAAAATCAACAATGAGATATTAACAAGAAAATGGTAAGATGTGAATAAGTCGTCGCGTGTGCTGATGACACAAAGAAAACCAAGACAAAAAACAACATGAATGGAAGAGGAAGAAACCGCGCCGCTGAGTACTTGTAATTGGGGCGCGTCTCTCCGTTTGGTGGAACACACAGTAAGCCAACACACCATGTTTCCCCTCTCTCTTTGAGGTGGAGGCAATATGGATTCCTACCAGTGCTTACGGAGAAAAGGGCTGGCGCTTCTAGAGTTATAATAACCATAACTATTTTGTTTGTGTGTGATACACATCTTTATACTAGCGTTCCCCCTACTAAAAGAAAAAATAAAACGGTACCACTACTGGTCCCCTGGATTTCTTCCCCCAAAACCACATCACCCTGGTCATCAGCACGCCCTCAGACCAAGCTTCTGTTCGCGATAACGCCTTTTATTGCAACAGTGCCCAACTCAACTAAATACTGCATAACGTCACCTATCACGTCTTCGGGTCTCCTCTCTTTCCTTTCTCTAGCCCCCACTATCCAGCCATTCGAAATGCTGTGCTCACCTCTCCCATCCTGGTCTGTTTACGTATTTAGTGCTACCACCAGGACAAACAACAGCTTGGAGCGGTAGTACCGCAAGGGCCTCTAAAATCACGGGGCTGTAGTCTGGCCTACCATGGCGCTCGCACTATGACACCAGAATTCCAGGAAGCTAGAAAAAGAATCGTCTGACCCCCTCCTCATTCACGAGCACACCACTTATTCACACTCTTACCATCAGGAGGAGGTACAGAAGCCATCCACAAGTAAAACATCACTCTTTATGCGACTAGTACCTATCTACAAGCTAATACGCCACTTGAACAAGTACTAAGCCACTTCACGCTCTTTATGATCTACCTCACTTTAGCAGTTTTGCACTTACTTGTACTGTACCTTTACTGCCTGCAATTCCTCTCTGTGAACCATGCATTGTGGTTTTCTATGTGTTTAAGTGTTGTACTCCTTGTTATTATGTGCCGTTTTTGCTTTTTGTCTGGTTATGTTGTGTTGTTGATATTGTTGCTGTGTGATGGCTGAGCATACCAATAACACACTTCCTATCAACTTTATTTCTATCTTGTTAAGATTGGCTATAATAAACTTGATACTTCAAGTCTGCAGTTCCTTATCGTGCTTGATGGTAATGATGGTTTGATACTATTATAACTCAGTTTGGAAGGTTACTTTTAAAATGTATCCAGTTACAGAAATATAGAAATACATGGCCAATAATGTAATATGTAACATATTCCATTTCATCAACTCGCATCTGATATTGTATTTGAATAACTTGGATTACTTCCACATTCAATGCATTTATAAGGTAGGACATGCGAATCAAATCCTCGGTCTTACTAAACAGCCTATTTCTGTGTGTTCTTCTTTCAAAACTGGCGGAATGTTAGCCCAAGTCTCCCTGAAAGTGAACTTTTTTATAGAATGCTGTAGTGAAACAAAGACTATAAGGGTATGTGCATTGCAAAACAGATATTTGCTATTACATCTAACATTTTATTCACGAGCTAAGTTCGATAGGTATTGCCTAGTCATGAAGAGAGCGAAGAGAGAGAGAGATGACGAGATAGACGAGAGAGAGAGAAGATGAGAGAGAGGAGAGCACGAGATGAGAGAGGGAGAGAGGAGAGAGAGAGTGGGTGAGAGAGAGAGAGAGACAGTGGGTGAGAGAGATTTAAAAGAGAGAAAGAGAGAGACAGTGGGTGAGAGAGAGAGAGAGAGACAGTGGGTGAGAGAGAGAGAGAGATTTTTTTTGTTTTCCAGCATACGTTTTATGTGGGTGTCTGTCCAAATTCCCTGACGGTCCGACAATTTGCTGCTACTCTTGGAGTAACCGCTAATCAAACAATAATTCCCATAATGCGCGCGGCTGAGCGGGTGCCTGTTGCGTCCAAAGATATGCTTTGTAGAACTGGATCGGACCGCACGGTCGTTCGCTTTCACATCTCAAGCGAACCGTACCTACTAGGGTTCGCTTTGAACGAACCGAGATCAGGTGTTCGGGGGCGTCTCGTGGGCTGATTTGTTCACATCGAAGTGAATCGCATTCACAGCCAACGCGAAAACGTACCGAACCGGAACGGAACCAAACTCTTAGAGCCACTAAATGCTAGCTGTGTGAAAGCACGATATCCCAAACTGCCTGAAACAGAAGTAGTCGTCATGTAACTCCATGATTTCAACAATGTAACTGTATTCTAATATAACTAACTATTAAATGTAACTGTAACAGTAATACAGTTAGCTAATTTGTATTGGCTGAATAGGCCTACCGTAACGCCAGCGGGTACATGTATTCTGTTACTCCCCAACACTGAGCAGACTGTGAGCCAGATAACCAATTCAAGTGCCCGCAGCACTATCTAAAAGGCCTTATCTTAAATCTAATTAAAACTGAATGTATTCTACGTCAACGGTTTTATATGGTATGTTTCACTAACCACTTCGGCTCAGGAATATCACGCCTTCAATTAAATGGCATAATCAAATAATAACCTTTCCGAAGTAGTCTAGACAAAGTTGAGCCGCCACAGGAGAAAGTCCGATACTGTCGTCTGTTAAACAAACAGTAAACAATCTCTTCCCACAGCGCCCCACCCTTCTGGCAAAACATGTGCACTTCTTGTAACGCCTAGTCGAAAGTGATTCAACGTACTTTCCCCAGCGTCACTCCCATAATTCATTGATAATAAACAAATTATTAGGATCCATAATTTATGACGGTTAAAATGATGTGAAGTGTACGAATAGTCCCCAAAGTGGATCATTTTTGGAACTGTTTCTTTCTGTTCGTCAAAAGCACAAGTCAAGTTGAAAACTGTCTTGGATAACGCGGCCTACATAACAAATGCAGGATGCCAACTCTGGCTCTTCAAAACATTATGAAGCATGCAAGCTCCCTCCTTATATCGTTGTGTCTCTTCTCACTCTTAAGACCATCAATCCGATCT
>OLKM01002265.1:0-76447 GCA_900291075.1 Melanogrammus aeglefinus | reverse complement strand
AGAGGGACGGCAGTTACCTCAAGGCAGAAAAGCGGCGCAGTATTCATGGCTCAGACGAAATACGTTTCCCCGCTTTCTGCTTAAACGTTTAGACCAGCCCACATTTAGGGAAAATTTAAGCCCCTCCTCGATCTGCGGGCTGCAGTCAGGGGTTACTCAGAAATGCAGCCTTCTTTTCCCGGATTTATGTATCCTTTACGGCCCAACGTATCCCAAGGCACATTTTTTTTTATATTTAAATAAAGTTGGGACTATTATAAATTTTTAACTTTATCGTCAAAGTTCAATTTCATTAACACGAGCCATAAAACGTTAAACTAATTACCGTTATATTTTATATAATTATTATATAACAGAATCAGAAAACTTCATTGATCCCCGGGGGGAAATTGTTTTGTTCCAGGTGCTTTTGTTCCAGATTATAAACAATAGAAAATTATAAATATAATAAAAAAATTAGTAAGAATAAAGTAAGAAGTGGACATCTCTGAATGGGTTATATAAAATGGCTCCATATTTCTCCTCCGGGTCCGGTTTGAACCGCAGCTGTCAGGGTTGCTAGGTGACAGGAGCGGCGCGTCATCACAAGGTAAAGGGTGTTAACGGCTTGTTACGCAAACTTGAAATGCTCCGTAGGGCAGACCGTCTCATTTAAAAACGTTTGTTCGGCCTTCGGTCCAGCCTTCACGGTCTACGAAGGCCAGAACTTCATAGACCACGTCCTTCGGAGGATGCGTCCCCTGAATTGAGACACAGCCAAGTACTGTCGTAAAACCCGGGAGTGTTCTTGATGCGTTCTTCAATTGGCATCGATGGTGACTTGTGTGGACTTGGGATCGTTAAATATCCCAGGATGCATTTCAAATTCCTGTTTTAAGTATCAGTATGTAAGCTATAAAATAGGCTATATAGGAACATTTTAAAAGTATAACAAAGATGGAGGCCTATTCAATATATTTACATACTATTCTAAAATGAAAGGGGGGTTTGTTTTAGAGGAAACCCATCGCAACGGATCCATCTGATCGTGTGTGTGTGTGTTTCTATTATATTCTCGCTCGTTCGTAATTATATCAATAGCCTACTCCAATAATATAATAGACTTTATAGGAAAATTCAGAAACGGCAATATCATACAATCTTTTTCAAGCCACTGATTGTTTATATGTAGGGTACAGCCGGCTTGCCGTGTGAATACGCATAACTTTTCATTTATATTCATTCAAAATATTAAAATACTATTTTAAAAATAAAGAGGCTGGTGTTGTATATATGTTTTATATACCGTATTTTCCGCGCTATAAGGCGCACCGGAGTATAAGCCGCAGCAGCTAAATTGAATGATGTGTTCATATATAAACCGCACTGGACTATAAGCCGCAGGTGTTTTAATGTTTAATTACCATATGTAAGGGTTTGTGCACAGAGGGGATTGTCGGGAAAGAGATGGCTGCTTGAGGAAGCTTCCATTTATTAACATTTCAACAAACATGTTGCATATTTGCATAACATATTCAAGTAGGGTTGGGCGGTATGAGCAAAATCTTATATCACGGTATGAGTAATTTCATATCACGGTAACGGTATATATCACGGTATGGTTTTTTCCCCCCTGTAAATTCAATTAATGGCTTATAATAACCATACTGTTGCATTTGATCATTTTCCTCTTATTTTTATTTGCTCACAGCAGCATAACATTATTTTAAAGAAAATATAATAGTATAATAAATAATAAACCACAAAGAATATGCAAATGTCTGGTAAACATTGAACTCCAGCTTTAACTTAAGCTGTGCTTAAGTGTATGCAAATGGTCCTCCGGGAAGTAAGAGGTCTGAAGACACCTACTCTTCAGTTCCCAGTCTTTAATAAAATGTGTCGTTAGACTCATGTAAGGCTGTGTGGTGCGGCTCGACCACATGTCTAGTTGTAGCAAAATGAAGAACACTTTGAAGGTCCTTTTCAATTTTGCTACGGCACTCTCCATATAGTCGCGGCAACTCCATCTCTGTAAAGTGCTTGCGACTGGGCATTACATACCTCGGGTCGAGGGTGCTGAGTAATTCTCTGAACCCCGGCTTTTCAACGGTATAAATCGGGACCATGTCTTTGCATACCGTATGTGCGTTGTGATTGTCTTTCGCCTTTGGCGAAAGACTCTGCCAAGCTCTTTTGGACGAGAGGAGCTGCTGCAACTTTTGTTTTTGATGCAGCGGGTGTGCCACGCATCTTTTGGCTTTCATAATACTGCTTAGCATGTTTTATCTTTAAGTGGTGGAAGAGGTTACTGGTGTTTCCACCTCTGGCAGCAATAGTCGCGCGACACTCTTTGCAGAGTATCACTTTTGTTCGTTGTCTGATTTTCTAAATCCGAAAAAGTTCCACACAACAGACGTAGCACCTTTTTCGGAACGAGTTCCTCCTCCTCTCCGTCATGAGTGGGTCGGGCTGCCTCCGTTGCAACCACGCCAAGCAGTCTGTTGCAGTGCCTGCAGTGCCCCGTGTGTCGAGGCGGTGTAACTACAGTGACTCAGAGAGATGCCGCAGACATCTGCTCTTTCTCCGGTATAAACGGTATTGCACAATCTCTACCGGTAGACATTTTATACCGTCACACGGTATAATACCGTCATACCGCCCAACCCTATATTCAAGTGTTACCATTTAGTGCAATAGTAGCTACAGAACATATACTGTGCTGTGTAAACTGTACTGTATCACATAGCGTTTCAGACACACAAATTTTTGAACTTTCAAACTTAAACTTAAACCGGCAGTGATCTACAGCAACGGTTTTCAACCAGTGGTCCTTGAGGGACTGCATAGGGGTTCCCCAGCAAAATTAATTAATAGCGTCACAATCATTTAACCACTTAACTTTGGCTATTTTTGAAAAACCTTGAAAAAGTGTGCATCTTTGAATATTTATCTACATTATAGCCAACAGTAGTACCATAACAAAAAACAAAGCTTACAGCGCTTGATGAGGCAATATCAATGGCTAAATCAAATGTGTTTTTTTAAAAGTGCAAAATAAAGTGCCTGTAACGCGACAGTAAGCCTAAAGTTGCAGCAACACGGCTGCTTAAAATATACATTAATCAGCCTACCAGAAAAGTCATTAATCCTCGTCTTCATCTTTTAGGCTAAGGTGCAGTGCACGGCTGTAACCAGAAAAGTCAGTCATTAATCCTCATCTGTCTTCTTCCTGCGTACTAAATCCACCAAAGTCCTCATCTTCAGTGTCGGAAACGAACAGGCTCAGGGTGGCTTCATCAGCCACTCTCCTCTCTCCTTCGTTGTCACTGTCAAAACCATCAAACTCCTTCGTCACTGTCGGAATTGAACTGCCTCTGAAGGGCCTCAGCTGTTGCGGAGTCCTCTTCATCACGCAGCAGTCCAGCCTTTCGGAACCCGTTAATGATCATGATCGTGGATGTTTTGACACTCCTCCACGCTATCACAATCCACTCGCAAACTTGAGCGAAAGTTGCTTTTCACATGCGACCAGTTTTGGTGAATGATTTATTGCCGCTAGTCATCCACGCCTCCCACTGAACGCGTAGTGCCACTTTGAACGCACGATTGACACTGATGTCGAGTGGCTGCAGATGCTTCGTTGTGCCCCCAGGAATCACAGCTGGAATCGAGTTTGTGCTCTTGATGGCTGCTTTCACATTATCCGTTATATGGGCCCTCATGCTGTCCAAAACGAGCAAAGCTTTTTTTTTTTGCGAAAGAATCCTCCAGGGCGCTTGACGTAGCACTCATTCAGCCACTCATTCATTACGCTTTCCATCATCCACCCTTGTTGACTTTAAAGGAGATGCTGTTCGGGATCTTTTCTTTTGGCATTGTAATCAGCTTAAAAATCACCATTGGTGGAAGCTTTAATCCAGATGCTGTGCAGCCAAGAGCAAAAGTGAAATTCGTTCTCTCGTGGCCAGTGGTTCTCAACGTGATGGACGATTCACCTTTCTCGTTAACAGTCCTAGTGAGAGGCAGGTCAAACGTCAAAGGCACTTCATCCATATTTATGATCTGATCTGGTCCGGTCCGATGGAATATTCCTCTATCTTTCTTTGTGTAAATTTGTTATTTTTTCCTGGTAGTCGGGAGGGAGTTGCTGACACGCATTCTTCCGCGCCCTGATGGACAGTCTCTTTAGTCTCATAAATCTGAAACGCCAGGATGGTCCACCTCTAAAATTTTCAATTTTCATTTCAGTGGCGACTGTTTTAGCTTTCAGTCGGATCTGTACGGTGGAAACACCTCGGCCGTCTGCTCTGTGTGTTCACCCAATCTTCAAGAAAGTCTTCAAGTTCGGGGCATCTGCTTTTATTACCTCTAAAAGCTTTTTTTGACTTCTTGCATTGAGACAGTTCTTCCCGCTGGCGTCTCCGTCTCACCATTGACTCATTGATGCCAAGGCCACGTGCAGCAGCTCTATTTCCTTTTTTTACAGCCAGATTGAGTGCCTTTAACTTAAAAGCTGCATCATATGCATCTGTTTGTTTTCCATAATCAGGGTTTGTGCATTAAAACTTCCGTTGCACAAACTGTTTCGCTCTCGTAATATTTGTCTTGCTCTCGATCTCATTCTGTCTCTCGTACCACTCTCGGTTCCACTTTTACTTTTGCGCGCTACCTGAGGCTTTTCCGGCGTTCTTTTCCTGCTGGAGCCCGCTGCTTAAAGGTGGCGGGGGGCGGACCGGTCATAGAGCCCATAGAGTTAAAGTTGGTGGACTGTAACCTGTAAAATCCATAGATTTAGAAGGTCCCCCTAGTGGCCATTAGCTGTAAAAATCCATAGATTAGCCGCACCGTTATATAAGCCGCAGAATTGAAAAATATGGGTAAAAAAATTACGGTAATTTGTTTATATTGTTCAGTAGGCCTATATATGCCTACATGAGGCCGTAGCACAGTTAACAGACGAGCTGAGGTGGTGACATCATCGAGTCCTATGCTGTTCCAATTGCAGGTGCGTACTCCCGTCCTCAGAAGTGTGTACTTGGAGTCCGGACTTGCCAAGTGCGAACTTCCAAGTCCACAAGTCCCTAGTTCGCATACTTGGTATTGAGAAATGGCCTTGGTCTCTTAAATTTACAAAAATAGGCCATATGATGTAGGGGTGGGAATCTCTTGGCACCTCACGATTCAATTCCGATTCAGAGGTCAACGATTCCATTCTAGACCGGTTATCGATGCATCTTGAAGCAACAATTTTTTATAATATATATTTGTATATGCGTGTGTGTGTGTGTGTGTGTATATATATGTGTGTATATATATGTGTGTGTGTATATATGTATGTGTGTATATATGTATGTGTATATATATATATGTGTGTGTATATATATATGTGTATATATATATATATATGTGTGTGTATATATATATGTGTGTGTGCATATATATGTGTATATATATATATTAGGGGTGTAACGGTACACGTATTTGAACCGAACCGTCACGGTACAGGCACTTCGGTGCGGTTACAGAGGTCTACCGCGGTACGTAAATGTGGCGTACATAGCGTTAATACGGCGAATGTAAAGGCTTGTTTTGCGGTGCGGAACTTAAAACTTGAAGTCGGAGTTCCCCCCGGACCGTTTAGCCTTATTAGGCTCGGCTCGCACGTGCGCGGCCACCGCTATGTAGCAGTAGCAGAGTGCGATCGCGACTGTGTGTGGATTGATGGCTACTAGCGAACTGAGCGAACTGCATGGCGAGAGACAACAGAAAACCGGAGCTTGAAGTTTGCCCTGTCATTTAAATCCCAAGTGTGGGAGAACTTTGGATTCCAGGTTAATTATCACAATGGGGAAAGACGAGTGGACAAGTCGAAAGCTGTGTTTAGACATTGTTCAACAGCGATCTCCTATGCAAATGAAACGCATCGAACATGCACACGCATGTAAAAAGGCACCATCCAGGTGTTACTGTCACCGCTGCGGAAATTAAAAAAGTTGTTCAAACCCAGCTCACTACACTATTTAATCAACCCTTACCCTGTCTGGGAATTCAGAACGGGCAAATGCCATCACCAGGTCTATTGGTGTTTTCATTGCCTCTGACCTACGGCCATTCTCCGTTGTTGAGAACACAGGTTCTAAACATATGATGAAGGTAAGCAGTTGCAGTACCTGCTACCAGTGTCCCTAGTGAAAGGGTATCTTTTTTATAAAATACATAAGCTGTAATTTAAGTTAAGGCTGCAGTTGCACTTTTATTTAATGATTGATATTTATATTTATGAGAACTTCAGAGCTTTAGAGATCTGCAGGAATATTTTTTTCAGTATGTTTCATACTGACAGCTAAAACTGTGTTTAATTCGTTACTAATTAAACTTATGTTCGTTCAGTCAAGCAATCCGTTTTTTCTAACTATGAACCGAACCGTCCTGTACCGTACCGTGACTTCAAAACCGAGGTACGTACCGAACCGTGACTGTTGTGTACCGTTACACCCCTAATATATATCTGTGTGTGTGTATATATATATATGTATATATATATATATATATATGTGTGTGTGTGTATATGTATATATATATATATGTGTGTGTGTGTATATGTATATATATATATATGTGTGTGTGTGTATATGTATATATATATATATGTGTGTGTGTATATGTATATATATATATATGTGTGTGTGTATATGTATATATATATATATGTGTGTGTGTATATGTATATATATATATGTGTGTGTATATGTATATATATATATGTGTGTGTATATGTGTATATATATATGTATGTATATATATATGTATGTATGTATGTATGTATGTATATATTTATGTATGTATATATTTATGTATATATGTATATGTATATATATATATATGTGTATATATGTGTGTGTATATATATATATATATATATATATATATATATTATATATATATATATATATATATATATTATAATATATATATATTATATATTATAATATATATATACACGCGCGCGCGCATGAATTTGCCCCTCAGTTGGCTAATCACTTCCTACTTTTGTGATCATTAAAGACAATCAACAGATGAATTACCCTTTCCAATATTTATTATTAGGGAAAAGGTTTTCTTTCACAAATATGACTTTGAACATGAACATTGCAATAATCAATGCAGCTTGCATTTTCTATGCTACACAATTGTATGCCGCTTGCATTTCAACACATTGTGCAAAAAGTATGGCTTGGAATTCAGCTAATTTAAAAACTGCAATATGAGGAAGAAAAGTAAACAGAAATATAACAGGGCTATAATGAAATAATGGCAGTGTACCATGGAAGTGCAAACTTATTAAACCAACAGTAATGGTAGAAGTGCTTAATAACTGGTGGATGTAATATGCAAGTTCTTGTGTAAACAGTAGCTGGTCGACATGCTCTGGTGTGAGTGTGCCCCGTTGGGCATTCACAATATCCACTGCAGTAGAAAAGACTGTTTCTGCAGAGACACTGGTTGCCGGAATACAGAAGTATCGCTTGCCCAACTTGGAAAGCAGGGGATACTCCGCCTCATTCTTTCTCCACCAGCTGAGCGGGTTCTCAGAGAGAGGAATTGGTGGACCACCACGGAACTTTCTAACCTCCTCAACTTAAGCATGGGCAGAGATGGGGTGCTGAGCTGTGGCACCAGCGAAGGTATTCCCCAGTAGATTCTCCAACAAAGAGGATGAAGCTCGTCTCTTAGGAGTACAGGGGTTTTGCAAAGAGGGGGCAGCTCTTCTATTTGGAGTGGAGGAGCTTTGGTTCTGATCCTCAGTGGTTTGGGTGTCCTCTATGTTGGGCTGGTTTTTCTCATCTACCACTCTCACCTGTTGCTGTAGGTAAACACAAAACGAATAGATTACCACAGCGGCCTCATTTTCATATTTCCATATCATGTCAATATCTCCAATCCTAACCACATAAAAAATAAAAATAAAACCTACGTTTATGAGGCTACCTATCTGTTCAATATTGTAATTTAATTGTGTGTTGTGTTGTACAATTTTATAATTCCACAATGGAAATAGTAAACCTTGAAAATCGAACAATAAAACAGCATTATTTACCTCAAGTGATGCAGCCTCAGCAACAACTCTTCCAGATGTCTCTTCTATATCCTCCTCAGAAAGGAAAGGCATTCCCTTGAATCTCGGGTCTAGAGCAGAAGCTGAACGAAGTAGGCTCTCTAGGTCAGAGTTGTACCTTTTGCTGAGGTCGTCGTTGATCGTCTGCTTTATCTCGCGGGTAATTGATTATGCAATGTTGCCCGTTATTTCTTGGCAGAGTTGAGCTTGCAGTGGGGCAATCAAACACACTGTCGGGCTGCTCTCTTCTGATATGGGTAGTATCATCTTTCATTGCCTTTAGGGCCTTAACTACATCTTCTGTGTTGGAGACATCTGTCTCAGTGAGAGTACAGAGATCAGCTTCTCCTTTCCTCACCTGGGGAGAGAGTAAAGCAACGCAGATAGCCGGCTGCTGTTCAAAAAAACGATCCACCATCTCGTACGCACTGTTCCACCTGGTGCTGGCGTCCGTCATCAGTTTGTGACACGGCAGACCAAGTAGCTTCCGCTTCTCCTCCAGCTGGTACGCGCCGACGGTGCTGCGGTGGAAAAATGTAACGATGCGTCTAATCCTCGCCAGGAGCTTAGACAGCGCAGGCAACTTGACCGCTCGCTGACAAGCCGGATTCAAGGTGTGGGCGTAACATCTGAAGTGCACAAATCCTCCAAGTTGGCCAGCAACGACCATATTAGAAGCATTGTCTGACTTAAACTAAGTCATTGTCATACAGATGCCACTCATTTGCTACCTTCAACAAGTCGGCCTCATTTGCGCCCCTGTGACTCTCGTACATTGCCCTTGTTTGGAGCACAAGTGACCCTAGCTGCCACTCATTGGTGATGAAAGGTTACGATAGTTACGATAATGTAGGAAGGACACCGTGGCAATTGATGTCCATGCATCGCATGTAATAGCCACCCTTCCAGCGTATCTTCAAAGTATCCAAAACTTTGGATTTGGTTTCAGGGTAGACTGTAGGGATTGCGGTGTCTGAAGAATCGCCGACAAGGTATCTTGAACTTCGGCTCCAGAGTATGCACCGTCTCCCGAAAACCTTTGTTCTCCACGACAGAGTATGGTCTTAAATCCATCGCAATAAATTGTGCAATGGATTTTGTAATCTGTTTGGCCCTTTCCGAGTTCGGTGGCAGCTGTGCCACTGCCTGCTCAATTGTCCTCTGGCTGCCATCAGGACCGGGTCGCTCTTCTCCCAACTCAGAGTGGAATCGAAAATGTGGTTTCGCAGATTTGTTGTATTGCCGCAAGTATTTAATTCGATTTCTACCCTCCTTACACATGGTGTAGGTCTTGTCCAACTTCCCATCTACCTCATAGAACCCAAAATGCTGCCATACAGGAGCTTTTAAAGAAGCCGGTGCAGGCTGTAAAGGTTTGCTGCCCTCAGCCATTTTGTCTCTACTTAAAGTTTATAAACAATTTGCAGTCTCGCACGTGTTTGGAGCACATGCGCAGTCTATATGTGTGCGGCGAGTATAGACGAGAACCGGCATGCAAAAAGGAGTTTTCTGTAGCGCTCTGCAGCAGGCGAACAAAGTGTTGCATAAGGCGAACAAATTAAATTTTTAAACTTATTTGCATCGAGAGCGAATCGTTTTAGAGAGAATCGCGATGCATCAGAGAATTTTTTTTTTTTTCCCACCCCTAATATTATGGGAACTATGTACAGCCGTTTTTGGCTACTTCCACTATTTTAATTTAGAGGCCTTGATGGTACTGCCGGTGACAGTTCCTGTCTGGCTGCAGACACAGGCCCACCTTACAGTCCTTACACTGCCAGGCAGTACTCCTCTGGCAGAGTTTGCAGCGCCGTCGCCCCAAGCTGGCTCTCTAAGCGTTTGTCTGTTCGCTGGTTGTAGGAACATCTCCTTCTCCAACTGCCAGGAACCTCGGTGTGGTATTGGACAATCAGTTATGCTGCACCGCAAACATCACTGCGGTGGCCCGATCCTGCAGATTTGCCCTTTACAACATCCGCAGAATCCGGCCCTTCCTCACAAGGGAAGCAGCTCAGCTTCTAGTCCAATCACTGGTCATCTCCCGCCTCGACTACTGCAACTCACTCCTGGCTGGACTTCCTGCCTCTGCGATTAAACCTTTGCAGCGCATCCAGAATGCGGCAGCGCGCCTCGTGTTCAACCTACCGAAGTTCTCCCATGTGACCCCCCTCTTCCGGGACCTCCACTGGCTCCCTGTAGTAGCTCGCATCAAATTTAAGACCATGGTACTGGCATACAAGTACCATGGTCCCCCTCTTCCGGGACCTCCAAGCATTGCTAAAGCTACACACCCCAGCTCGATCGCTCCGCTCAACTACCTCAGCTGGACGTCTGGTACCGCCATCGCTAAGAGCTAGCAAAGGTCGTTCAGAAAAGTCACAACTCTTTTCGGTTTTGGGGCCTCAGTGGTGGAACGAGCTCCCTGCCGTTCTCAGGACCGCTGAGTCACAAACTATCTTCCGAAAAAGACTCAAGACTCACCTGTTCAGAGTCCACCTCGACTCTGCATAGCCACCCTCCCTCCTCTGGCCACCACTGTACACTGTATTGTGTTGTATTGTATTATAGTACTTAACTGTGTAGCAACTGCAGTAGCTGCTGTCATTGCTGTAACACGGGGAATTGGTTAGCCTAGTGATTGTTGTACTTGCACTTGGTTCTATGAACATCCTTACTGTACCGATAGCGATATATTGTTGCATTTCTTATGACTAATGTACTTATTGTAAGTCGCTTTGGATAAAAGCGTCTGCTAAATGCCCTAAATGTAAAACAGGCAGATGTTTATAACTCTTCTTCTGAGGGCCATTTCTCCGGTCAACTCCTCCTGGAAGCGTTGACTTGTCATTGGTCTCCTGCTGCAGGTTGGCACACTCCTTGTGTATGATTGAGTTGGTCACAGCAATGTCTACAAGATGCTGGAAAACAGTGGTGGGCCATCTCCTTGTTTTCCGGTTTGCAGTTTAGTTGAATAATTTCCATCAGAGGTCACGATGGAGGTGGACATAATCCTCTGTGCCCTTTTTCTTATCATTTTCTTCACTTAGCTGGGTCACTCATGTGCAGGTTAGCTAGCGGCTTCGGTCTCTAACAGCATCACCAGAACCTCCAGCATCCCCATTGCTCCTCACTCTAGGTCCCTGAAGGACTCTGGTGGACTCCTCCTCCACCACACTGTAAAATATATACAAGGCATCATACACTGTACAAACATATACATACAAACAAGACTTGGTAACGTTACACTATTCTAAATAAGTCATCAAACTAACAAAGAATACGCACATTTATGTCTTACGCATACTTTTACGTATAAGCATCACACTGGAGTGAGATCTTCCTGGGGTTGAACTAGGGGTACCTGACCCAGGAGCCTGAAAACGTTCTTATATATCTTATACAATACTGTTTTTCATCCATTAGTGACACTTTTATCTAGAGATAGATCAGTCATTGTCTCAAAAATACCCCCAAACAGTACAATACCTTTCTTCGCAAGATGTTTCTTCTTTGATCTCAAGTGCAACTGTAAACCTTGATGGTGGTCTTAACACTCGGGAGGGTCGTCTTGCTGACATAATGATTGGAAATGCTGTTCACCGCTGTTCATTCCATGGACCTATTGGTTTATTCACTGTTTATTTACTGTTTATCCGCTCTATTTCTCGGCTCTGTCTCTGTATCTTCCGGCTTTTCGCGGGCTTCAGGGGGAAGCAGGAGTGTTACAGTAAATTACTGTAATAACACCAGATTGGCTGTAAAGCGCAACCTTTAAGCTTTCAGAAACCGTTGAAATTCTTTCGATAGCGCAAACCCTGACGTTACTACAGTAATCCAATGTTTGCATGCACAAATGTGTTGCCGGTGACACGTTCGTGCTAAAGGGTTAAGCGAACCCTGATCTTTTGACTCAAGCGATCGCGCTTCCCTGGACTGGCAACAGAAGCATTGTCGTCTGACAAATCACACTGCCTCAGCTGTACTGTCTTTAAAAACACGTTCTGCTCTTTGAACTGAACCAGCAAACTACAGACGAACCAGAAACACCTGCGTTGATGGAGAGGAAGAAAACTACCAGCACCGATCTTGACCGATTGGCTAAGGCAGTCGTGTTTCATGGTAGCCAATCGGATCCACTGTTCTTACACACAAGCCCGGACACGCGCGACACACGCACAACCACACACCAAACTGATTCAATTAAGCAGCAGAAATGGCGAGTCCGGAGCAATCCGATGAAAAGTTGGCCTTTTCTGTAGTATTCGGCAGATGTTCCACAGCTTTTGCAACCAAGCAAATTAAAATTCAGTTCGAAGTATATCAGGGCCTTGAATGGGCAGTTGAACCATTTAAAAAAATCAGAATTCTTTGACATCTAGCAACTTCATTTTATTTTACAGTAACGCAAATAGTTACTTTCGCTGGAAACTAGTTACTTTTAGTAATTCAGTAATTCAGTCACATTTACATTTATGCCATATGAAAGACTCCAAGGAGGGTTTTTGCAATCAGGGTGCTGTCAGAGGAGGGGAAAGAGGATTAGCCAAGTGTCAGTATGTGTATGTGCTTTCAGGTTGCTAGTGGTATAATGGTAGGGAAGCTGTTGGTTACATTGCTTGCATACAACTTTGTCACCAGGTACCACAATCTTGCTGTAAACTGACCAAAATCCCAAATACGACTCTTTTCAGATTGTTCGGAAAGCAAATCTCTCTGAGGCCAAAGTTGGGTTGTAAACTCTCCATGTTTCTAACACTTGTCATTTAATTAGTACATTTGTTAGAAGAAAGAGAAGAAAAGTATCATGGTCGGTACAGTAAGGAGGTTCATAGAACCATGTGCTAAGCACTAACAATTGTTAGGTAAACCCCTTCCCAGTATACAACAAAAGCTAGCTAGGATAAGACACTACACAATGCTAAGTACTATTTTGAAGGGCAAGGACGTCCAACATACAGCAAGTGTGTAGATTAAGTGCCAGGACGTACAACATACAATAAATTCATAAGAGGGATCTGTGAGGGGGTAACGAGGATGCTATGCAGAGTCTAGGTGAACTCTGAACAAGTGAGTTTCGAGTCTTTTGTGAAAGCTGGTGAGTGACTCTCGGGTCCTGACGTCGGCAGGGAGCACGTTTCACACTGCGGTGCCAAAACAGAAGAGCTTTGACTTCGATGATCGACCCTTACTTCCTCTTAGTCATGGAGGTACAAGACGTCAAGCTAAAGTAGTTGAGCGGTGCGCTTGAGCTTGGGTGATTGGCCTTACCAACGCTTGAAGGCAGGATCAGTTCCATTGACCACCTTGTATGCTAGGACCATCATCTTGAATATGATGCAAGCTACTACAGGGAGCCGATTGAGGTCATGGAAAAGGGGGGGTCCCATGGGAGAATTTGGATAGGTTAAACACTAGGTGGGAGACGGCGTTCTTGGTACGCTGCAAAGGTTTAATCGTGAAGGCAGGGAGTCGAGCCAGGAGCGAGTTGCAGTAATCGAGGCTGGAGATGTCGAGCGCAGATGTTGTAGAGGGAAAATCTGCAGGATCGGCCACGGAGGTGATGTTCGCTGGGCAGCATAACTGATTGTCAAGTACGACACCAAGGTTTCTCGCGGTTGGTGATGGAGATGCAGCAATGTCCTCAACAGTGACCAGTAGGTGAGGGCAATCTTCCCCTGGCATAAGGAGGAGCACTTGTTGAGGTTAAGCTTCATGTGATGGTCATTCCTCCAAGTGCCGATATCTGCCAGATATTCTGAGATGGGTTTTTGCAATCAGGGTGCTGTCAGAGGAGGGGAAAGAGGATTAGCCAAGTGTCAGCGTAGCAGTTGTATTCAAATTTTTTATATTCATTTACAGCCCTTATTTCTACTGTTGATGACTAAACAATTTAATTATATTCAAGGCCTATGATTCCTTATTACTCATATTAGTTAGGGATCTCCCGATACCACTTTTTCACTACCGATACCGCAGCTTTGGCTAGCTACCGATATCAGTCTGATATTTGTTTTTACTCTTGAACAAATAATAGAGAAATATATGGAAGCACTTTGCTCATGATTGCCAATAAGCCAAAAAACATTAAAACATCTCACTAAAGAAAAGTTGAATGGCTTAAATCAAATGAAAAGATTTGAACAGGGTTCCAAAATAAAACAATGTAAACATGCACACATTTAAAAAGTTAAACAAATGGTTAAAGTTTGAATACATTTGAGATAATTTATAGACTAGCTGAGCTGTTACAGCTGATAGTTTGAATCAAGTGTGTGCGCTTGTGAATGCGTATGTGTCATCACTTGTAGTAACCAGGAAGTGTTATCAACGTTATTCTTTCACATCTAGTTAATGAAATAAGCTCACAAAATGTACTGTACGGTTGGACTCCTTGGAGTCTTTCATATGGCATATCGTTTGTTTAGATATCATGACGTGAAAAAGTTTACGTTAGCCTTTAGCTTCTACTGTAAGAACATTGGTTATTTAAGAAGCAGCAGGCCTCTAGCCATATACACGGGCGTCCCCCCACCCAAACCCCCAATATCTAATAATCATTAGGGACTAGGGATGACGAATATATAAATCTAAATATTCTTGACTGACCACGAGCCTCTAACCGGCCGGTTAACCGATCAGATTAAAATATGCTATTTGAAATAACAGCCATTTCGAGCCGTGCCAGCCGCCTGTTATTTCGTAACTCTGCTTATCTCTCCTGTTCTGCCTCAGACTCACACACACACAATCCGAGTGTGAGGCAGTGGCTCTAACCGCGGCACGACCTGTGTTTGAATTGAAACACAAAGCATGCTTACTGCAAGTTGACCTTGTGTAGAGAGCGGGCTCGAACGCCCACAATGGTCTGAGTTGGCACGGACCTTGGGAAGACCCTGCGCGGGATTCACCAGGGGCCAATCGGAAAAGGGCAGCGTTAGGAGCTCATTTGAAACATTGCCGCGGCCCATTTAAGAAAATGACAGCTCCGAAGAGACGCCGCTTGTCACACAAAAAGATCTTGGAATGAAATGGCTAATTGTAGACTTATAGCGTTTAGTCTACTCTCCATAATAATTTAGAGATTGTATTCCCCGCCGCTCGCATGCGGGACTTGAGGACTTGAAGACTTGAGGAGAAATTAAACAGTGGGCTAGAGACGCGGTGTCCGTCCAACTTCCAATAAGTCACCTAATCATCTTTTTGTGTGAAGTCAAACCAACACCCACTCCACACTGACCCCAATTTTTTTTTAAACCAACTAGCGAAAAGATTGATCGGTTAACGTTGATACGGTCAACAATCAGTCAAACAGCCATCGGTTAACATCCCTAGATTGGACTCGCAACGTCCGAAATGGTTCACCTTTGCGATCGCCAAGCTTGTGCTTGCCGATCACAACAGCTGTGATCTGCTCTCATGCGCTAGCTCGCATGGGCTTGCGCCTTATTGCCGACTATTGTTATCGCGTGAAACGCTGCGCGGATCAGATCATATGTATTTCTCCCCTCCGACATCCCATGCAGCGTAATGGGCCAATATCGGGCCAATGCCTTGGATCGGGTCATCCCTAATATTAATTAATATAACTTTTTGTCCCGATCACTTTGTAAGTGACGATGTACTGTAGATGTACTACTTTTGCTTTAATAGTGCCTATGTTGTGTAGATGCGGTGCTTTGCTGCCATCTGCAAGGAAACGCGGCACATCGCTGAGATGGTGGCGCGGCAGAAGTCGTCCAAGAAGCCCGGCCGCAGCCAGCTGGTCAACTGTAGGATGAGGTTCAAGCCCTCCAACCCCTACATGCTCAACGGTGTGTTCCAAAACGTACTCCCTGGGAATAATCTAATGATGCTTTACATTTCAGATAATTTCTGCTGTCTGTATGTCACCCTTTTTGTCTGTTTATGCATACAACTATAGGGCAGTAACAGACTGTTGCTACACTATAACTGAATGTAATTTTGTCGTGGCAGCCTTTATGTCCAAAGACAAATCTCTCTTGGTACATATTAAGTAATCTTGAACTTCTTTCGCTTTCTCTTGTGTAGTGAAGCCAAGGTCGACTCTGCGGCAGCCCTCACTGGGGGGCTCCTCAGGCTGGCTGGCGGCCCATCCACGGCCCTACTCTGGCCGTGGAGGATTAAGTGCTTCAGGAGACTACAGGTACCACAGCAGCTCCTCCTCTCCATGCCCCATGTCCGAGGCTCCACCTCAACAAGCTTCACTCAGGACGGAAGGGTCCTGCAGTAGCACTAAAGCTGCGTTCACACCAAAAGACACATTTGTCGCCCGTTCGCGTTGTCGGGCGACAAATCATAAACCGTTTTGTCAGGGAATTTGTCGCACCACATCTTTTCCCGCCAACGGTGCTTCATGCCACTTCATTCTCAACCATGGCCGAGATAACCACCATTGAATGTCCTTACCTGTTGTGGGAGAGGGAGAGACATCGGGAACCCGACGCAGTCTATTCATAATATTGTAATAACCACGGAAGAGGCAGTGAATGAAGTATTGATTAGTTATTAGATACCTAATAAACCGTTGGAACACACAAGACCGGTAACCATAGCAACGCCGTAAACAAACCCCGCAAAGCCCAATCCCTACGAGAGCCCGCCGCGCTACGGCCATCCGGAGGCGCACAGAGCTTTTGTCCGTGATATTGGATATAAAATTATATTATACGCTATTATATATAGAGCTCCGGGAGTCGCAAACGGGAACAATCTCTTTCTCCTCCATGCTGCGGTTCACCCCGGACTGCACTGCAGGGAACGGTTGGCCGGTTGAACGCTGATTGGCTGTTACGTTACGCATGTCACTCAGTGGCCACGTTGTTGAACGCTGATTGGCTGTCATCGCGCGAATGTCGCGGCAAAATTTCAATATTTTAACTCAAGCGAAATGGTCGCACTGCAAATCCTCGTGAACGCTGCAAATCCTCGTGAACGCGCTCGCCTGTGCAGGGCAAAGGTGTAGCGAGACAAATTAAATCTTGTCGCAGGTTTTCTCTGGCGAAAAATGTAACCGATTCGCATCTCTACGTTGACTTTGAATGGAGTCGTGTCGCTCCTTCGCGTTTGGTGCGAACGCACCTTTAGAATGGAGCTTAAAGTGCTACTGACGCCTTGAACTTTGATATAGTAAGCTATATAACGGCTTAAAGCTGGGGTATGTAGTCCTGGAAAACTAGCAAGAGAGCGAGCAAGATTTGAAAAAAGCACCTCCTCCTGCCTCCTCTCCCTCCCGTCAGTGAGTCCGTCCAAGCCACGCCCCCACACACAGGGACCTGTAGGCTGTGCGCGCTCCCGTAGGAGGGGGGCGGGTGCAGAACTAGACATGAAGGCATCTGATTGGTTCCTTAGTCTCCGAGCAAACTTCGACCAATCCGTGCCCTACGGTCTGAAGGATACAGATTGGGCGGAGTTTTCTCAGTCTTGCGGCTGTCACAGAGCTCTGTTATTTTCCGTTCCTTTTCCTGCTGACATAGCGTACCGATTCTTCTGAAATTAGACGGGCCATTTCCCCCAGTATAAGACAAAGTGCTTCTGAACAGGACTACATACCCCAGCTTTAATGCAGATAACAGTGGGGTCAAATACAGTGATGTTTTTTTGTGTCTCCAAAGGGCCGGTTTGTGTACGTTAAACTGCTCCGAACTCGGTTCTAGTTCTTTTTGTGCCTGCAAGAGGGTACGCTAAGAGGTCAAAGGTCATACCAGCCCATTAGCAAACCAGAGTCGCTGTCACTCTTCGCTTTACTTAAACCTTCTTGAGTAAAATAATGTGGCAGAATAGAGAACATTTAGAACATTTAGCGTAACAAATGCAAACATCGGCCATACAGGTTTGATTTGTTTTGTGGACCAAAACTTTGGGTGTTTAAGTCATTTTGTAAAGGAATTAAACGGCAATTCACTGTCATGTTGTCCGCAAACTTCATACTCGCTGGGAAAGAAGGAACATATGTCACAAGAACATCATGAAAAGGTTGAGTTTGGTTTCTTATCCTTAGGGCATCAATCAAGTGAAATAAGTTGATGTTGTATCATTTCATCGATGGTTCTTTAAGGAACTATTCCATCCACTGTTAAACGTCATTCGCCCATGTCCCTTTTGCCCTGAGTCTAAGTCACAGTCTTGTGTTCAGACAACAGGACCAGGGGTCCAGCTCAGCTGTCCCCATCCAACACAGAGGAGCTTCTCTTCAGCCAGCCGACAGACCCCCGCCTCAGCCAGCCTACAGACCCCCGCCTCAGCCAGCCTACAGACCCCCGCCTCAGCCAGCCTACAGACCCCCCGCCTCAGCCAGCCTACAGACCCCCGCCTCAGCCAACCTACAGACCCCCGCCTCGGCCAGCCTACAGACCCCCGCCTCAGCCAGCCTACAGACCACCACATCAGACATCCTACGGACCCCTGGCCCGGCCTTTCTCCTATCCATCATCCCAGGCCGACAGGTACAGAAAGTAGAAGGGCTTTAGTCAACCAATTTCAGTCGACTGAAATTCAACCAACCCACCGACCGATCGATTGGATAATTGGGGAAAAAAACAAAAACGTCACATTATCGCTAGATTAACTTAATTACCCTAATTGCACAAACAACTTATTTGACATGTTGTAAATTAGGGCTGTTCGATATGACGATATATATCGGGGGATGAGAATTTACGTCAGTATTTCACGTCAATATTACCCTGCTTTACGTTCACCACAATTGTGTCTATACTTTGAATTGTTTCCTGTTCCTAAAAGGGTTGCACAGTATACCGATAGTAGAAAGGTATCGCAATACCCTGCCTTTAAAAATTGGTACTCTACCCCATTTATTTTTAGAACTGGTACTTTACGAGTGACAGTGGGCTAGGGCTGTCAAAATTGCTCAAAAATGACATTCGAATGTTCGTTTGGAAAAAAATCACGAATTCGAACTATTCGAATATCTGGTTGCCTATTTTACGCAGTTGCCGTCAATATGTCAATAATGCGACAAAACCATGGTTCAAATTAGTGGGATATATATATATCCTATAAACAGCCCAGTAACGTGGAGGCCTAATCATGAAGGTTGCATTTCACCACCACACCTGCAAGCGCGCAAACTATAGTAATCTGAACAAGACGCCCGCTTCTGAATGTTACAAAGTATGCTAGTGGTAACGTTCCTTGCTTTGCTTACCATTTATCGAGAAGGCCTATTAAAATCGATAAAGAAAAAAATGCATGTCGCCTACGTCTTCCACCATGCCAGCGAAAGGGCCAGCACTACGCACCGTTCGGATTCATGAAAAAAAAGCTGTCTCGGACTTTGCCGAGAACATCGCGTTATAGCAGCTTTCACCAGCCAGACTACTAGCTCCCTGAGCTCTACTTCGGATGCTTATTGAATGGCATAGCCTGTGTAAGTCCAGCTCAGAACAGTTGTGAATAAGAAAGAATAAATGTCCATGTCTGTTGTCTTGCACAGACAACCCATTGAAATCGCCAGGAACAAAAATGATGAACGTAGGCTATAAGATTTTGTAATGTAGGGCAACCGTGGCTAAACTGCTGGGTTATTCTCAATGAAAAAAAAAAAACATTAGGCTATAAGAACGATCATCGCAAGCAGCACTGCTTCCCCGTCATCTGCGGAGTGGGAAAGGGCTTTTTGAATGTGAGACAATTTAACTAAGATGGACAACTGCGCCTCACTGCCTTATTGTTTTGCTAAGTGTGTCGCAGGATTTCTTTTTCCCCCCGCAGAAACCAAATAAATCGGTTTGGGGAATTCCAGATATAGCCTACTTGCACCTAACCCACCCTATGCAGTAATGAAATTGGCTTGCATGCTCAGTCCACAATGTGCCCTACACAGCGAGAGCGGCTTTGCTTGGTGTTATAAGTTATTAGCCTAATTCGAACCCGGGACAAAACAACCCCAAAGATAGGCCTACATCATTGATCATTTATTTAAACACATTTACAACGTTAACAAAATAGTGCTTAACAAAGAAGTTAACAACAATCAATGTTCCCGTTCTCCCACCTAAACTTCTGCGCAATATTTTTTTTTTTTAAACAACAAGGAGCGCTCCGAGCAAGTGAACATATAGTAATAGTAATAATATCCTACAATTTAAAAAATCACAAACTTTTACAAACACGTCCTTAAAATTGAAGCACTTAAACAAGCTGGCTTCTAACATTCTTAAAACAAAAAACAGCGAAACAAACAAAACAAATGACTGCAATTTACTCTGTCATATTAGTGCATTGCCACCGTCGCGCTCACAAGTTATTCGCCAAAAAGACCAGATAATCTACGTTGGAGGGTGCCAAGGCTGATCTTTTTGTTTACAATGTTGCCAGCGGAGGAAAAGACGCGCTCCGAGCGCACTGAAGAACCGGGGGGAGTGTTTTTTCACATTCGAATATTAATTTTCACGTTCGAATTCGCGTTTTTGGATACATTTCGAACGAATATTCGAACTTCGAATATTCGTTGACAGCCCTACCGTGGGCGACATCGGAAATAGGTAATTTGATGCATTCTGCACTGCTAAATGTGTCTAGGTCTAAATGTGTTTATTATTGCCAATTTTTTCTGACATCCTATATGTGTCTGCGCTGCAGGAAAGTGGTGCCGCTGAACAACCACCAAAAGACTGCAGGTATGTTTCAGCCGGACTCCTCTTTTAGGTCAAATGAAGATTAGGATAGGAATATAAAATACAAATGCATGCAGGTATTTGAATGAGTAAATGCAGGTATGGGGCTTATATTCCTAGCAGCAATCTCTGTACCATCTTGGTTCCAAACGCTAGTTGGGTAGTGCAGCCAAGTGTGTCCGCTAGCCGAATGTGGCTCAATGGTTTGAGTTGATGTTTGCACAGTGTATTTTATTTTTTCACATAGATCTTTATTGACAGTTTTTCACCGTAAAATGCCAGTTGTAACATTATATCAACATCGTCAAATAGAAGATGGCAAGAAAAAAAAAAAAAACTGCCTGGGAAGTACCTTCTCATTCCCTGAGGTTGTAATTATCTATTAGTTACTGTTCCATTCGAATGTCTTCATTTTGACTCCCGTAAAGTGTCCACTTTTCCCATTTACAGTCGAATCGTGCTTGTTGAAGTCAGTTTCTAACCCTTTTCGTTGGTTATTTTTTCTCTACACCAATGTCTGGTGATAGCTTTCTTGCGCTACTAGCAGCATTTTGATTAAATATACATCACTCGCAATAGGGCTGGGCGATTTATCGAATGATCGCGATTTTGATTTTAGCGTCAAACGATCATAATGAACACAATCGAGTTTTTGATTTTATTTTGTTTTTTTCATTTAACGTTTTATAGAAAGGGCAGCTGGATACATATCTGTATATTATTTTAGATTGTAACATTTTCTTTTTGACCATTTTGTGTATTTTCTTAAAGGGGTCGTTCGGAATTTTGGACATGGGGCCTGATTCCCAAGTTAGCCTTAGTGTTCTTTATCATTGGAGACCGTTTTCAACACATTTCATTCAGTCCTTCTAGTTGCAGAGTTTGCTCGTGCTAGGCTATCACACGGCAACGGGAAATGCTAGCCTGCTAATAAAACAGTCTTACTCACTCCACAGTACACCCGAGGTAAATCAATTATAACGCCAGACTATAGATGTAAATGTCTGTGTTGATAGAATGTTAGAAATAAAACTAACCTCGCATCGCATGAATCATCGTATTTTGAGGGACTACTTTCTCAGCAGTAGCGGAATTTAACCTAGGTATCCGTCTGCCGCTGCCGTAGCCTACTACTAGGAATATAACACTGTTGCTGAGACACAGCAATTCCCTCAAAATGCATTGCAAGGTTGGTTTTATTTCTAACATTATTCTATCAACACAGACATTTACATCGACCGTCGTATCGACCGGCGTTATAGTTGATTTGCCTCGGGTGTACTGTGGAGTGGGTAATTTTTATTAGCAGGCTTGAACGACCCATTTTCCTTGTTTTTTCAGGACAAATGCACAGCCAGCATGCCAGTTGCCTTGCTCCTTAAATAAGGATCACCTGTTAACACCCTTTTTTCCCAGAATGCCCTCCCTAATTGAACTCAACACTGCTATTTTTTTGAACACACCCCTTTCAGTTAATCATTCAATTTCACAGAATCCGCAGTATGCATGGTGGGCCTGTTGGGTTTGTTGGTTTTCTGTACCTTTATTTTCCCCCCCAGAAACTTATCTGGGGTGTAGAGGTTGAAATTTCAACAAAAACAGTGAATTTTCTTGCTGCTGTTGAGGAACTGCTATTATTTTGAGCACAACTGTATATATATATATGTGTGTATAAATGTGTGTGTGTGTATTTATTTATATATATATATATATATATATATATATATATATATATATATATATTATATATATATATATATATATATATATATAGGGTTTTTTCTGCATTATAAATTTTGATGCGGCCGCCTCGCTGATATTGTCCGCTGCCGCGCTGGAATCTTGATTGAAAATCAATGTAGTTCTATGGAAGCTCAGATTTGTGCAGTGAAAATGTCTGTCAGTAAACCCCAAGTCCGTTAGCATTTAAAGGTAGCGCAATGTAGAGCTGTCAGAAATTATATATCATATTTGCAGCAACAGGTGCATTTCCATTACCCCTTGAAATCATGCTTGAAATACGCAAAACCTAAATATCGAAATTAAAAACTAACCTACATTTCGAAAAAACTCAAATATCGCAAAAAAGGTTTTACGCTCTCATGAGGTGGTTTTTGAGACGTATCGATACAAACGTGTATCGCAAAAGTGTAATGGAAACACTTTTTTCGCTTTTCTACACGTCATCGGCGTCCTCGGAGTTGTGTGTGTCCACGCTGTGTTGGTTTATGTGACTTGAGAGGACAAATGAACCACATGTTTTTTGTCATGCATTTGCTGACCTGGGCATGTTTTCTCAATTAAATGATAAAAACCTTTTCCATCATTCCCCTTTTCCGTGCATGGTTGAAGGAAATTTGGTTCGCATCCATACTCCCAACTCCCTCCTGCGCCGAAATGTCACCTTAAGTCACATAAACCAGTACGAGTGTGGACACCACCACCTATATTGTTGTCAGCACCTCATCACCGCTGGCGTTAAAAGGCTCCGTTCTTTCTGCAGTCAGGGTAAAGCACACATCCGCCGTGTTGGTAAACAAATAATCCCTGCTCTATATCAACGGAGGCAGCCGTGCTTGAGCGAGCAGCTTGTGTTGGAGGTGGTGTGAGTGCGGGCCAGCGGGGGACAGGGGACAGGGCATTCGGGCTTCAGCACGGTATAGAACAACTGGCCCTAGTGTGACTGCGCCCTTATTTTTGGCCGCTGCAGCGCCACACGGGCTTTGCCTTTCAGCAATCAAGCGCTGTTTTCGTCAAAGTTAAAAACAATAACAGCTGTATACAGCTGAGATCGCTGTGCCGTCACCATAGAAACGCAAGACGCATTACGACTCATTCGAAAAATACCTTTCAATGGAAACACCCGAAAATAGCAATTGCACTTTCTGTGCTGTCCCATTCCTCCACACTGGGCTCAGTGCGCTTGGTTACGCACACACTTTGGTGACGTTTTGGACACGCGACATGCCCCCCCCCGCGGCCGCCTCAGCCAAAATTTTGGCCAGAAAAAACCCTGATATGTATGTATGTATGTGTGTATGTATATATGTTAGGGCTGTCAACCTTCCTCTTCAATCCCATTCGAATTTCATTCCTTATTTTTTTTTTAATTCGAATAATATTCGAATTTTTAATGTTAATATTTAGCCTATTATGTATTACTATGTAGGTTACCGGTACCTATACAGCGTAGAGCATGTGGTTGTTATACGTTTTGACCAGTAGAGGGCGTTGCGATGTAACCAGTGAACATTTTATACCAAAAGTCAGGTGATATTTTTCTTACTAGGTAAATAATAATAATGCTCATGCACAAAATGAATAAAGTTAAATTGTGAGTTTTTAAACAATGTGAATGAGCATTTTGAGCAACACAGTCATCTCATTTTTTCTCCCAGCTTCTAACAATGAATTAAGCAAAGACATGCACAGCATTACACAGCTTATCTGTTCACAGTGCTCTTTATTGGCAACTTTGCCCAAAAACAAAAACTTCCCCACACATCCCCTGGCTTATCCTTCGTACTTGAAAGATATTTTCTCAGAATAGTAATCCATTAAAAATTGGGTGAAATAATTGTATACAAAAATAACTCAAAGTGCGCGCATACAAAAATAACTCAAAAGTGCGCCGCTTATGGCGGTAGTGGTAACAGTATAATAATAGGCCTTAACATTTCAAACATCACAAATAAGTTTTTTATCTCTAAAGATTGTTAGCCAAAAACACCAGGCGATCCACATTTCCAGGGTCTAGTGCAGAGCGTTTTTTATTTACTATCATCCCAGCCGTGGAAAAAACCCTTTCTGCTCTAACTGAGGTGCCGGGGATGCTCAAGTAGCGCCGTGCCAGCTGGGCGAGGTGGGGGTACTTGGCTCTTGACATCTTCCACCACCTCAATGGGTTGCTGTCGGTGGGTAATGGGGTCTCAGTCTCGTACATCTGCATTTCTTGCAGTAGCACAGCTCCAATATCCAAAGTACCACCTGGGCCAGCATTTTGGCGGTAAACATCCCCAAAAAGGGACCCCATAGCACTGAGAGCGGTTTTCTCTGAGTGCTGCGTCTCCGTAGCTGTGCCTGCTCCCTCTTCATCCTCCACATGTTCTTCATCCTCCGCAATTGAACTCATCTCTGTGTACTTTATCACGTACCTCCTGCTGTTGGGCTCTCGGGCCAAATGAATCAGCCGATGGAAACGCGGGTCGAGGTAGCTAGCAGTATTGAGCAGCATGAAGGCATCTTTGATATGACTGTAGCGCTTCTCGAGGTCGGCGGAGATCTTTGTTTTCATGTCATTGAGTGCTTGCAGATCGCCGGTAGATGGCTGAAGATGTGACATAAGCACATACTTAAGGGGGAGAACGGCTGATGCGGTTGGGAATCGATCAGTTGATAACGCCTCAGTGGCCACTTTGAAAGGCTTTAGCACTGCTCTCACCTACAGAAAAAACATAAATAAGAATACTTGACTATATGGGCCTAACACTCCGCACCTCGATCACGCTGAAACTTTCTCGCGTCTCTATTAATAATTATTGGTTTATTAAAGTCAAAATTTCTGGGTTATTTTAATTTCTGTGACTCACCTGCTCCATAAGGGTCCACTCGTTGGTGCTCAACTCAAGATGACCGAGTTTTTTCTCCATATTGACCGCTGCCACCGGAGCTTGTTGTTTGGCTGCCCGACACACCATATCATAAGTGCTGTTCCACCGGGTAGCGCAGTCATTGATCAGCTTCGCAGGTTTCACTCCGAGCAGCTTCTGTTTAGATTCCAGGAGGTAGCTGTCAGTAGTTGACTTGTTGAAATGCAGCGCTGTGGCCTTGAGTCTGCTGATAGGATTTTCGATAGCTCGCACTGTCAGCCCTTTTCTCACAGCTAAGTTTATAGTGTGGGCCATGCATGGGACATTGGCTACCTGCAGGTGCCTCTCGACGGCGTTAACATAATTAGCCGCGTTGTCTGTGGTGATGGAGAGCACTGACTGGCGACTCACGTTATACTCTCCGAGTATGTTGGTGATGCACTTTGCAACGTTTTCAGCAGTGTGGGTTTTCTGAGCTTCGGCTGTTTTAAGAATAATATCCTTCAGTTCCCAGTCCTCATTTATAAAATGTGCGGTGACTGTCACATATGCCTCGGTGGCTATTGAGGTCCACCCATCTGTGGTCAGGGCAAGGTTTTTTCCCCCGTATCATTTTCCTGATGTCATCTTTTGTTGTATCATAAAGTTTTACAACTCTGTCACTGATGGTTGCATATATATATATATATATATGTATATATGTATACACAAACAGTGTATATATAGTATATGAAACAAAAAAAAAAGCAACCCTAAATGGTACTATAATTGTGTGTGTATATATATATATAATATATATATATATATATATATATATATATATATATATATGTGTGTGTGTATATATGTGTATATATATATGTGTATATATGTGTATATATGTATATATGTATATGTGTATATATGTATATATGTATACACACACAGTGTATATATAGTATATGAAACAAAAAAAAAAGCAACCCTAAATGGTACTAATAATTGGCATAATTTCTTTCAGTGTTTCGGTTTTCGGCCTTGGTTTCCTCATTTTCGGTTTTCGGTTTCGGCCAAGAATTTTCATTTCGGTGCATCCCTAGTCAACATACTAAGACCCACATTCCCGCCAACATTTCTGACGTTTGTGAAGCGGATTACTTTTCACTTTTGATGTTATAAAGAAACAAATCAGATTCTTCCATGAGAATTCCCTCCAAGTTCGTGAATTGGTGGATGAGTGATGTACCCTGTAAATATGATGCCAAATATTTTTCCTTTTTTCATCGTGATATATTAAGTTGAATGTTTGTCGTTAGTATTCAAACCTATGTACATTGCGAAATACATTACGAAATTATTCTCATGTTACTTTACAGAAAGACGTCCTCAGGAGCCAATTTCCTCACAGGTAAACAACTTATTTCTATCAATGTCTTGGAAGTCGGTCATCCATCTTCCGTTGAAAGGGATTACATCCGGCTACCAAGAAGGCAACCGTCCATTAAACTGTAAACAGGTGTAATAATCTCACCAACATCTCCTTGTCTCCGTGGTTACAGCCAGAGGTCTACAACCCAGAGTTAGTCCAGAGCAGACTCTCTGATCTGCTGTCAAAGCACTGCAGCGGCCTGTGGCTGTCCAAACTCCCTGGGGTGTACCTGGAGATGTTTGGTCAGACCATCCCCCCTCAGGCCCTCCAACAGCTGGACACCTGGTCCCACATCTGCATGGTACGTCTCTTGTCTTTCGTTTCGCGTTTGCTCATTCGTGTAATCGAGCAATCGCGCACAAAATACATTTCATAGTGGACCGCCCCACTTCCTGATCTTCCCGATCTCCAGTCCCTGCTGCAGAGCGAATTCAGATCACCGGCACAACGGGCTGGGGGTCTGACAGCGCAATATACTGTATATAAACTATATCCGCATTTCACATTAATCGCAAATATCCCACTGCTTCGGGTTTTCCTTTGTAGGCGCGTTGAGAGGAGGCGCGGGCGAAGCTGCTGTCAGTGTGTATGCAGTGTATCAGTGTAACGCGGGTTTATCCAATAAGTGGTAGCGCACGTATGCGCACTGGTCCCTGCGTGCGTGTGTGAACAAGAATGACGGGGAGAAAGAGTGCTATGCGGAGATGAATGAACGGAACGATATTTATATTTCAAAAACAAACCAAAAAACAGAATTAAGTTTTGGCACTCGTTGTTCATTCTGTGGCGCTGCGCCACACATTGGTCTATGTATGGGAAACACTGAAGTCTGTGTCACTTTCTCTCTCTTGACTTTTTGGTGGTCAGTGTTTTGCCTTGGCGGAATGTGAAATAATTTGGAAAACCACCAAATAATTTCAATGTCGGAAAAGGCCTGATATGAAGGGGTATTTAAGTCTGCTTGCGCTGAGTTAAGTGGCCCTGAACTATTTTATTTATAAAATAACTAGTGCTGTCATGCGATTAAAATATTTAATCGCATTAATGTCATAGTTAACTCTTTTTCTATTCTAAATATCCCTTGATTTCGTGCTGCTAGCCTTTTTGGTGAGATCAGAGTGAGAAGTTAATAAAACGGTTCTAAAATAAAATTGTTAAGATGGATATAAGAAGAGAGACCCGCTGTGAATTCAACCCGGTCTACTTGACATCGGATAGGTGCATGACAGTGGTAGGCCTACCGTAAAACAACATCCACAACAACAGCCCAGGCTTTAATTTGTTTCAATCACTGAACTTTCAAACAAAACTCTTGCTCAGCAAAGATGGGAAGTACTATAACATTCCTTATTTAAACCAGAAAATAATATACGCGCACACACACACAGTGGCGGAGTGGTAGTCGGGAGACTTCCCGGTATTAATTCCTAGCTAAAATAATAGTCCGCACTCAACTCGTGGAGCAGCCATTTAATTCTGCTCTCCACAGCATTAACATATCACGTCACCACACCGGCTGTCAACTCACACAGCACGCGCGAAAGTACCTGCTGGCTGCGCGCTCACGAGTAACACTCTAAAAGCAATACAACTGAAAGAATAGAGGGGCCAACAAATTAAACTTAACACCCGTTGGGCCGTTAACGTCTCCGGGCTGTCGGGCTGATTACTGCGGGATAACAATATTGCGTTTATAAAAGTTCCTTGCAGCGCCGTCCGGCAGCCCGCAACCTCTCACTCACTCAACAGCCGCAACACTCACAAACTGTCAACGTCACAACCAAGTCGATTTTGTTGAGGGGAGAGTAGCTGAGCGGCCCCACCTGAAGTGGTACAGCCCAGGTACTGCCTTTTGGAAACAAACCAAAATATCTTCTGTGATATCTGAGACATGTTTTGTTTGTTGTAAATTCAGATAGTTGTTTGTTGTTGGTTGCCTAAGTTTGTTGTCTGCCTGTTCTAGACTGCTTTGTACAGGTGTCTGGTTGAATTCCTTACTGGGTTTTTCCTGTGCTGTGCAGGTGGAAAACCTAACCAGCAGCAACAGAACCGACCGGCTGCTCTACCCACCTCTACCTCCTAAGCCGACGGCAGGCAGACCCAGCGGCAACCCCTTCACCCTCACCTCACCCAAACCAGCCTCCACCCTGCCCTCATCTAAACCAGCCTCCCCCTCCACCCTGCCCTCACCCAAACCAGCCTCCCCCTCCACCCTGCCCTCATCTAAACCAGCCTCCCCCTCCGACCCTGCCCTTACCCAAACCAGCCTCCCCCTCCACCCTGCCCTCACCCAAACCAGCCTCCCCCTCCACCCTGCCCTCATCCTAAACCAGCCTCCCCCTCCACCCTGCCCTCATCTAAACCAGCCTCCCCCTCCACCCTGCCCTCATCTAAACCAGCCTTCCCCCTCCACCCTGCCCTCATCCAAACCAGCCTCCCCTCCACCCTGCCCCTCATCTAAACGCACCTCCCCTGACCACCCTTACCCAAACCAGCTCCCCCTCCACCCTGCCCTCATCCAACCGCTCCGCTCCCTCCTGCCCTCATCCAAACCAGCCTCCCCCTCCGACCTGCCCTTACCCAAACCAGCCTCCCCCTCCACCCTGCCCTCATCTAAACCAGCCTCCCCCTTTACCCTGACCTCACCCAAACCAGCTTCCCCCTTCATCTTCACTTCACCCAAACCAGCCTCCCCCTCCACTCTGCCCTCACCCAACCCTGCCTCCCCCTTTACCCTGCCCTCACCCAACCCTGACTCCCCCTTTACCCTGCCCTCACCCAAACCAGCTTCCCCCTTCATCTTCACTTCACCCAAACCAGCCTCCCCCTCCACTCTGCCCTCACCCAACCCTGCCTCCCCCTTTACCCTGCCCTCACCCAACCCTGACTCCCCCTTTACCCTGCCCTCACCCAAACCAGCTTTCGTCTTCACTTCACCCAAACCAGCCTCCCCCTCCACTCTGCCCTCACCCAACCCTGCCTCCCCCTTTACCCTGCCCTCACCCAACCCTGACTCCCCCTTTACCCTGCCCCCATCCAAACCAGCTTCCCCCTTCATCTTCACTTCACCCAAACCAGCCTCCCCCTCCACTCTGCCCTCACCCAACCCTGCCTCCCCCTTTACCCTGCCCTCACCCAAACCAGTCTGCCCCTCCTTCTCCTCACCCAAGCCATCCTTCCCCTCTACCATCTTTACCTCCCTCCCCTCACCTAAACCATCCTCCTCGATTACAAGTTTCCCCTCCCTCCCCTCGAACAAACCATCCTCCTCCTTCACAAGTTTCTCCTCCCTCCCCTCACCCAGACCATCCTCCTCGCCCACCAGCCTCACCTCCCTCCCCTCACCGAGACCTGCCTCCCTTTCCAATAGCTTCACCATGTCCAACCAGGCGTCCATCCTCGGCCCAAGCCCCATCTCCCCTGGCAGCCCCCTGACCCCCCCCACCTACCTGTTCTCCCCCACCTCTGCAGAGAGCTCCCCAGTTAAGGCCCCGGCCTCGACGGCCTCTGCCTGCCTCCGGAGCCCCTCCCGGAGCCCAGGCTTCGCCCCTAATATGCCTACCGCCGTTTCCAACGCTGCTGGCTCCCCCCCCAATTCCTCCGCCGTTAGCCCGTTGAGCCCCGAGCTGCAGGATAGGCTTCTGGAGCTCCTGTCGAAGTACAGCAACGGGCTGTGGACCCACGCCCTGCCCCAGCTCTTCCTGGACACATACAAGATGGCCTTCCCCGAGGCTGTGTTGGCCCAGCTGTCACTGCTGGAGGGCATCTGCTCGGTGGATTACCCTGTTTCACATGACAGAAGCAAGGTCAGGGGGACACAATGCTCTGTAGACCACCTCCTAGTGGGTAACATGCACCAGTCGTAGGGTATTTCATTTTGTAGCAACTAGGGATGCACCGAATCACCGAAACAACACGGCCGAAACAGACATTTGTGATGACGCAAACAAAAAGGGCAAACAAGCCAGCACACGCTTGTCTGGATAAGCGCCAATATGTCTGCGGTGTGGCAGTTTTTCAATGTTTCCGAGAAAGACCCACGTAGAGCGATTTGCAAAAATTGCAAAGCCTTGATTTTAATGAAGATACTACAGTCAGAGCCATAAATGCAATGGTACTAGGGTTGCTGCGGTGTGAACATTTTCACACCGAGTAATACACTCGTGTCAACACCGGTATTACGAGTATAAACTTTGGAACTAGGTCAACCGCCATCTTCTGTCAACTCTCCTCTCACACTCGTTGACAGCGTCTGGCAGCGCGCCAATTTTCGGTGACAGCGTCTTATAACGTTCTATATATAATAGTATAATATAATTTTATATATAATATCACAGCCAAAAGCTCTGTGCGCCTCCGGATGGCCGTAGCGCGAGGAGACTTGTAGGGATTGGGTTTCGCGGGGTTTGTTTACCAGCGTGCTATGGTTACCGGTCTTGCGCGTTACACACCAGACCGGAATTTTTTTTTAATACTGGAAGAAAAAAATCAAAAAAAAATCAGTTGGCCTCAACACCGGCAATACCGCATACCGTGGCAACCCTAAATGGTACTAATAATTGGCATAATAATTTCTTTCGGTGTTTCGGTTTTCGGCCTTGGTTTCCTCATTTTCGGTTTTCGGTTTCGGCCAAGAATTTGTAAAAAATAACTCGGTGTTGGCCTCAACACCGGTAACCCCGGTAATACCGTATACCGCGGCAACCCTAAATGGTACTTATAATTGGCATCATTTCTTTCGGCTTTTCGGTTTTCGGCCTTGGTTTCCTCATTTTCGGTTTTCGGTTTTGTGCATCCCTAGTAGCAACTGAAGTTGTGATTACGCTTGAATAGTTCTCTGCCTCACTGCTCAAACCACAACCACAACTAATAGTTTGCTTGTGACTACCACCACATCATCAGTTGAACACTTAATTCACGGTGCATTATGGGTATAGTGTACTATAAAGGGAACTAAATGTGTGCACTCCCACATTTCAGAAGCAAACGGTTGACTCCGGAAATAATGCATTTATAGGGAACAAGCAGATTCTCTTAACACAAGCGTTCCCCTCTGTCCCTTTCAGGCCATTCTGTATGAGCGGAGGGAAGCAGAGAGCCAGAGAGTGGAGCCGTGCTGCTCCCCTGCCTCTGGTGTCCCGGTTCTGGGAGTCCAGGCGCTCCCTTCCCTGACCCTCCCAACGGAGCAGTACCCCTCTGTGTTGGTGGCCGAAGCCCGGGGGAGTGACCGGGTCACCGTCAGGTAGGAGGCTGGTGCAACATAGTTGCACACACACATACTTACACACAATCTCACTTACACTCCCACTCTCACACACTCATACTCTCAAACACGCAAACATTTAGTGATCATGAGGCGGGGGTTTTGTTTGCTGCTTTGTTGTCATATGGCATATTATCATGATGTTCCCCTACATCAGCAGTTTTCAATAGGTGAGGCACGCCTCCCCTGGGGGGCGCCAAAGAGCCAAAGGGGAGGCGTGACACGCACAAAGAAGAAATACGCATCTGTATGCAGCTCTATTGATATCGGCAATTGTGCGTGCGTGTATTAGTTTTAAAATACATTGTTTCCTTGTCCCAAGTCAATAGGAGTCAGCATTAAGGGAGGAGACAGGATCCAGCAAAAAACGTAGGAAAAATGATCTTCAATGCGTTTCTGGTTGTCTGTGGAGAGCGAGTTCCCCCAGATCTCCACTAGGGCTATGGAAGTCTTAATCCCCTTTACCTCCATGTACTTGAGTGAGTGTGGGTTTTCCACACTGACCGTGATTAAAAACAAATACAGATCAAGGCTGCAGGTGGAGGACGACTTGCGTATATGTCTCTCTGCACTGCAGCCCCCCATCGAACACCTCTGCGCATCAAAAGCGAGGCCTCATTGTTCCCACTGATATGGACGATTCAATTGAAAGTCAAAGTTGTGTTGTCTTGAATCCATGAATTGGGTGGGCCATAGGGTTGATGTCGCTCGTAGTGCAAATTATGTGAGTTTGGCGCATTTTGTTGTTTAAATTAGAGGTTGTACGTGGCGGAAATCGTTAACAAATTTCGTGAAAATATGTGAATCTGTTGATCTGATAGCATCTCCTTCAAATGTGCGCTTAAAGCCCAAACACACAGCACCGATTTCAGCCGTCGGGTGTCGTCGGTTGTAGCGATTACAGATGTTAAAGGAGAAATATTATACCACCAGGTGTGAGTGTGATTAGCCTTACAAGCCGTTTCGAAAATCTGCCCCATATGACATCACTAGTGGGCGTGTCCACCTAGATCTGTGCTGGATAGATCAGTCTACCAGCCTACCCAGTGGACTGAAGTAAGCATTGCTCATCTATCCAGCACAGCTCTAGGTGGACACGCCCACTAGTGATGTCATATGGGGCAAATTTTCGAAACGGCGTGTGAGGCTAATCACACTCACACCTGGTGGTATAATATGTCTCCTTTAATGCATGTTTTGTTGGCTTGTGGATAAGCCTACTGTTCAGTAATTTTAAAAGTAGCCTCAATTAGGCCTGCATGAAGTTGGAAATGATTAGCTGTTGCAAAGAATCGTTTATGAATGCACTTTTAAAAAAGTTGTGGAAATAAAATGAATGACATTACATTTGATTAGTTATTGAAAATCATCATTGCCTGGAACACACAAAAGATGGCATTTACTGAAGAGGCGTGTGTGGGTTAGGTCAGGCGGACGGGATTAATTTTTTTTTGAGGGGGGCTCGGCTGTCCTTACCTACTCTAAGGGGAGGCTCACATTCACCCAATTTGAAAACCCCTGCCCTACATCGGATTGGCCGTGACCTGTGTAATACTGACGAACAACCAATGAGAATGCAGGATGGGGTTCTTTCTTGGAAGTAACAGTAACGTAGATATTGGCATATTGATCGGACTCTCCCCTGAATGCCCTTTGGCTTCTGCCGTGCTTTCTCTGTGACAACAGGTACGTCGGGAAGGGCTACTCCGAAGACCAGGAGTCCATGGAGAACGCTATGCTCGCCTTCTACACCCAGAGCCTCACCCCCGACACCCTGCCCCGCCCTGCCATTGGTCAGCTGGCCGCGGTCACCGGGGAAGCTGGAGATGAGCCGGCCAGGGTCCAGGTCATAGAAGACATGACCTCTGATAAGATCAAGGTGAGGCGTGATACTTTGTTAAGTATTGGTAACTTTTACTGCCCTGATAGGTCATCAACTCCATTAGGTGGCTTTCATATAGGAAGTTGCACTACCTCTTACCAGTTGTACCTTGGTATCTTACACCAGGTGTACCATGGTATCTTACACGAGGTGTGCCATGGTATCTTACACGAGGTGTGCCACGGTATCTTACACGAGGTGTGCCACGGTATCTTACACCAGGTGTACCATGTTATCTTACACCAGGTGTACTATGTGGACTATGGCTTCTCTATGGAGGTGAGCTCCAGCAGTCTACTCGTTCTGCCTCAGGACTTCCTCACACTCCCCTTCCAGGCCACCACCGTCCAGCTAGCAGGTAGAGTTACAACACCTAGAACACACTTGTAGTCCAGCGAGCAGGTAGAGTTACACCTAGGACACAGCATGGTTCTGTGGGCCCTCAGGTCTCAAGGCATGGAGCTCCAAGCCCGTTGTTGTGTCGGCTCTGGAGCGCCTGGCCGTGGGGCGCATCCTGCTGATGGAGACGGTGGAGGCGTGTCCAGGAGAGAAGCCCCCGCTGGTGGTCCTCTACGACACATCGCAGGAAGATGACCTCAACATCAACGCAGCCTGCCGGAAGGCCCTGCAGGACCACGCTGCCCAGGACCACGCCCCCCTCATAGTGAGTCATGACCGGGCCAGCTAACTGATACTGGGGGGTAGGGGTGTCAGTGTCAGAATGTGATGATAACTGTGTGTACCAGGGTGTGATGATTATGACTGTGTACCAGGGTGTGATTATGACTGTGTACCAGGGTGTGATGATGACTGTGTACCAGGGTGTGATGATGACTGTGTACCAGGGTGTGATGATGATGATGACTGTGTGTACCAGGGTTTGATGATAACTGGAGCAGGGTGTGAGGATGATGATAGCTGTGTGTTTGTGCAGGTGAGCAGCAGGTACCAGGACGTGTGGGTCACCAACGTGTCTTCAGATGGGTTCCTCTCCTGCCAGCTCCCCTGCAGAGGGCGCTCCTCTCTCAGTGGCCTGCTGGCCAAGATAGAGGCCTTCTTCTTCTGTCAGGTACCGGACACTAAGGGACCTTTCACCCAGAAACATAAACCAATTCTCAACCTGAGCACGTACTGTAGCCGCGTATTAGCAGGTAGCCGCGTGTTAGCAAGTAACCGCGTGTTAGCAGGTTCCGTCGGTGCGTAGTGGAGTGCTGTCTTGCTGACTGCAGTGCTGTCTTTCCAGGTGACGTCGGAGTGTCTGGTGTCCCAACCCTTCAGCGGGAAGCTGTGTCTGGCCCGTCATAGAGGGAAGTGGTCCAGAGCAGAGGTACTGCTCTCCATTCACCCAGAAAGAGATGTTTTCCTAAAGGTGCTGTCGTGAGAATTGAGAGCTGTAAGGAGAGAGCAGAAAAGAGTAGAAGAGAGGGAAGGATTTAGAAACCAACAATCGGACTGGGAGGAAAAAATGTTTTGAGGGGCACAGTCCACAAAAGAAAGGGCAAAACTAAATACTAGGAAACTGAACGGAGGGATTAGGAAGATTATATAACCTCTTCCTTACAATAAGGAAGGTTATATATTGGATGCTGTCATCTGTATTCTATAAATTAACCATAAAGTGAACAAAAATATTTTGAAACAAAGAAATCTGCGTTGCAACATGTCCGAACATTTCGGCTTAAAATCTGAACCTGTGTCGGCGTTACAGGAACTTATTTTAAAAGGTGGAAAAATAACAAAGTTATGGGTAGAAAAGTCATGCGTTGATATTTAGTTAGTCACCAGTTGCCAAGAAGCGCAGCTTGATCAGTCATTTAGACTTTCCAGGTGAGATAGTCCCTTTTAGTTTGTTTCAAATATCTGTGCATCGCCAGCTTTCAACTCTTGGCGTAACGCTAAGAACCAGTCTCTAGTGCTGCAATGGACTGGTAAGGCACCACGGCGCTGATCAGTCATGTGAACGGTTCAGTTTGTTACCGAAAGCTGCTAGTGACAAGTGGTTTGGTCACTAAATGGAGCGAAGCAGATTGAACATTTCCATAGTTCAGTTTGCAAACCAATCCTGCTGTTCCTGAAAAAATGTGCTCTCGCACAGGTGCTAAGGTAAATTCATGTTCACACAAGGGAGTTTCTTCTCTTATTTATGAGTAAGATGGTTGACTGTAGATCCCTGTGTGCAGTAAGCTATTAAAAGATGTTCTGACCGAGCATTTCATTTAAGTACAAATATGACCACAAAAATACTGTAAGGCAATACAAATATAAAATGAAATCCTCAGGGTGTTAACAGTGGGGTGTGTCTGCAGATCTCCAACCTTCACGGTGGCCGGGTGATGGACGTCCTCTTCATTGACCTCGGGGTCAGCTCCTCCATAGAGGTCACTGAGCTCCGGGAGGTCCCGCCTCCCTTCCTCACCGACCTCACCGTCCTCCCAGCCCAGGTCAGAACTTTCTACTGTAGTTCACTGTAGCGTAGTCCTGCAGCAGTACTGGTATAAAGGTTTTATATGGTAAACATCTACGGTTCCGCCAGGCGGTGCGTTGTGTTCTAGCGGATCTGGATCACCCCTCGGGTCCCTGGAGTCCAGAAGCTCTCCTCTGGATAAGACAGACGGTCCTCAACATGCCCTGCAGCATGAAGGTACTCGCTCACCACAGTGCTCTGAGCTGTGTCTGTGCAGCAGAGTTCAGAGGTGTGTGTGTGTGTTACAGGTGGAGGAGGTGCAGCAGAGGGGGGTGGGTGTGTGTGTGTTACAGCTGGAGAAAGTGCAACAGAGTTCAGAGTTGTGTTGATTCCCAGGTGGAGGAGGTGCAGCAGAGCGGTGAAGGTGCGGCGGTGTTTCAGGTGTCTCTGTTCTCTGGTCCTGATGACCAGAGCCTGAACCAGCAGCTTGTCCACTCTGGTCTACTGGGTCAGCGCAAGGAGGAGAACAACAACTGCAAGGCGCTGGACGCAGGTACACCCCCCACCCCCTGGCCTGGTCAGAGAGGAACCGTCGATCTAGGCTGGTCATCTGGTTCTGATTGCCGCAACATCCACTGTGTTCCAGTGGGACCAGCATGGCGTCATTGGTCCGCACACGTTCTCCGTGGGACCAGTGGGGTTATTACACTGGTCATGCGCCGACCTGGCAGCCAACCAATATTTTTTATTTTGCAGTACAGTCTAAAATGGACCAATAAATTTGCAAAATAGTCATGGACCAATTGAATTGCAGTACATTCTAAAATACCAGAATGGTTGAGTTTGTATATGTACTCACACGTGTCTAAAATAAATAGTAATGCTGTGATGAGGATAATCTTACTTCAGACCACTAGATGGTGGTAACTGATTGCTACATGCATGTTTGTTCCCATCACAATGATAACAAAACATGCTGCTGTGATTGCACTATTCTGTATTTATCTGTCTGTCTCCCTCCAGGTGATCTTAGTTCCCTGGTAGAGAAGTTGTCTCTGAATGGTGAGTCTGTGAGCGCCGTGCTCCCCAAGGCCCAGCCTGAAGCAGGGGACTCTCCTGCCAAGCCTGCCCCATTAAAGCTCCCCACGGTGTGCAAGAACCATCTGCTGATGCCTCCTCTGGTGGAGCTCCCTCAGGTAACTGGAGCGGTAGTTCAGCAGGGTCACAACGACCCATGGACGTCCTTTTTGAATTACCTCTTTAAACTGAAGGCATCTACTGGCCTGGAAAGGGCATGGCATTTTGTTTAGTGTTGTACTAAACAGAAATAAGCCAATGATACAAGTAGTCGAACTAGGACTGGGCGAATTGGCCTTAAAATATAATAATGTTATTCACTAAACAAACTAAAAGATGCGTGTAATGTAAGGAGTGATTTTGCATATGAAATGTGCTACACAGCGTAGCGCTATACTATAGGGAAGCCTCACTCGGAAGTGGGGCATAAAATACATCTCTGCTCGGACTGAGCTTCACCGCCCACACACAAGTGGAGTTTTATGTCCTAAAAGCTAAACTTTCACTCGGAAACAGCAGTCAACCGCTGCCGAGACAGAGGTGCACACAAACCGCGCTGCCGGTGCCCCTTGGTCGTGACGTCTAAGTGCCTTGGAAAAGGCACTCAGACGTCAGTGTTTCCGGGAGTATGGCAAAAACATAGTATTTTATCCCTTTTCTAAATCTAGGATTTAGTAACAGTGATAAAATGGCTACATTACTATGTCGAAATTGTGTAGGAATAATGACCACATTTAAAGCGAAAGAATGGTTTTGGGTTCACTGGCTGTTTAATGAAGCGGTTTGTGGAGCTTGTTCTGAACAGCCGTTGATATTGATGATCTCAAAAGTTAGGCTTCATTGACAATATATACAGATATAGGGTTACATACATAAGACATAGGGTTACATAAGGCATAGGGGTTACATACATAAGGCATAGGGTTACATACATAAGACATAGGGGTTACATACATAAGACATAGGGTAACATGCACTCACCGGCCACTTTATTAGGTACACTTGTCCAACTGCTTGATAACGCGAATTTCTAATCAGGCAATCACATGGCAGCAACTCAATGGATTTAGGCATGTAGACTTGGTCAAGACGATGTGCTGCAGTTCAAACCGAGCATCAGAATGGGGAAAAAAAATGTGATTTAAGTGACTTTGAACGTGGCATGGTTGTTGGTGCCAGACGGGGCTAGTCTTTGAGTATTTCAGAAACTGCTGATCTACTGGGATTTTCACGCACAACCATCTCTAGGGTTTACAGAGAATGGTCCGAAAAAGAGAAAATATCCAGTGAGCGGCAGTTCTGTGGGCGCAAATGCCTTGTTGATGCCAGAGGTCAGAGGAGAATGGCCAGACTGGTTCGAGCTGATAGAAAGGCAACAGTAACCTGAGTTTTTTCTGCATTATAAATTTTGAGGCGGCCGCCTCGCTGATATTGTCCGCCGCCGCGCTGGAATCTTGATTGAAAATCAATGTGGTTCTATGGAAGCTCAGTGGCGCTGTTTTCAAATCGGACCGCAGCAGAAGGGTGCGTTTGATTTCATCTCCAGGCGGCAAAATGACGTTGACGTGCTGCTTGTGTTCCCGCGGGGCGGGGCTCATTGGGGCTCCGCTCCGGTCTCACCTTGTGCTGAGCGCGCGAACGCACCTCACTGGCGCAGAGCGGCTGGTCGGCTGGTAGTATTTATTCCAGAAATATTTCTTGTATTGAGATGTCTATTTTCCTACGATTTGTGTGCAGTGAAATGTCCTGTCAGTAAACCCGCGAAGTCCGTTAGCATTTTTAGGCATTTAAAGGTAGCGCAATTTTAGAGCTGTCAGAAATTAAAAGCAGCCTCCTCTCTCATCATCATTATTGCATGCATGCAGCAACAGTAGGTGCGTTTCCATTAACCCCTTGAAATCCATGCTTGAAATGGCGCCAAAACCTAAATATCGAAATTAAAAACTGGTAATGGAAACAACCTACATTTCGAAAAAAACTCAAATATCGCAAAAAAAGTTTTTACGCGCTCTCATGAGGTTGGTTTTTGACACGTATCGATACAAACGTGTATCGCAAAAGTGTAATGGAAACACTTTTTTCGCTTTTCTACACGTCACCGGTGTCACCGGAGTTGTGTGTGTCCACGCTGTGTTGGTTTATGTGACTTGAGAGGACAAATGAACCACCATGTTTTTTTGTCATGGCATTGCTGACCTGGGCATGTTTCTCCAATAAATGATAAAAAACCTTTCTCCATCATTCCCCCTTTTTCCGTGCATGGTTTGAAGGAAATTTGGCTTCGCATCCACACTCCCAACTCCCTCCTGCGCCGAAATGTCACCTTAAGTCACAATAAACCAGTACGGGTTGTGTGGCACACCAACCACCTATATTGTTGTCCGCACCTCATCACCGCTGGTGTTAAAAGGCTCCGTTCTTTCTGCAGTCAGGGTAAAGCGCACATCCGCCGTGTTGGTAAACAAATAATCCCTGCTCTATATCAACGGAGGCAGCCGTGCTTGAGCAGCTTGTGTTGGAGGTGGTGTGAGTGCGGGCCAGCGGGGGACAGGGCATTCGGGCTTCAGCACGGTATAGAACAACTGGCCCTAGTGTGAGTGCACCCTTATTTTTGGCCACTGCAGCGCCACACGGGCTTTGCCTTTCAGCAATCAAGCGCTGTTTTCATCAAAGTTAAAAACAATAACAGCTGGCCAAGCGTGTGGGGGAGATTTAAAAGTAATCGGGACACGCTTTACAAGTGCAGCCTGTGCCATTGCGCACAGTTACGACGTTTACCACAACTACGACACACACACAGCACAGCAACAGTTTTAATAAACAGTGCTGCTGGATCAGCACTGCATCTACTCCAAAAGTGTCTCTATGCGCTATGGGGGGGGGGGGGGGTTGGCACGCGACATGCCCCCCCCGCGCGGCCGCCTCAGGCAAAATTTTGGCCAGAAAAAACCCTGGTAACTCAAATCTACTCAAAGTGTCTCTATGCGCTATGGGGGGGGGGGGGGGTTGACACGCGACATGCCCCCCGCGCGCGGCCCGCCTCAGCCGCAACATCCCCTGCGCGCGGCCGCCTCAGGCAAAATTTTGGCCAGAAAAAAACCCTGGTAACTCAAATAACCACTCGTTAAAACCGAGGTATTGCAGAAGAGCATCTCTGAACTGCACAACACGTCGAACTTTGAGGCGGATGGGCTACAGCAGCAGATGACCACAGCGGGTGCTACTCCTGTCAGCTAAGAACAGGAAACTGAGGCTACAATTCGCACAGGCTCACCAAAATTGGACAATAGAAGATTTAAAAAAAAGGTTGCCTGGTCTGAGTCTAGATTTCTGCTGCGACAGAATTTGGCGTAAACAGCGCGCTATCTTCTCTTCTCTCGGACAGCGAGTTAACAGACACACAGCGCTACCCCGCGAACATAGCCCCGCCTTCTGTCACTCACTCGCAGTGCGGTCTCTGGCAGTGATTCGGCACTAGTCTCAATGCTCTGTGTGACGGTCTTAGTTAAAGGTTAGCCAATACAGCTAGTATCTCAAGTGCAGCGCCGCCGCGACCGTTTTAGGTAGAGAACGTAGACGGAATAGTGGTGGAGGAGTGCGGTTTGGAAGTACTTTGGATTAAAGCAAATTACCAAGGAAAGTCAATCATTTAAAGTCATATGCAAATGCAAGAACACGGTTTGGGGTTTCATAACTGTGCACATGCACAGCTATAGCGATCTTTTTCACAAAATTGGACCTGCACAAACTATATAGTATATGAAAGCTGAGCCTCCACCAATTCCGACAATCTAAACCATATCATTCTGGGACTAAAACTCACAAAAGACAACTTAAAAAGAAACTTCCCCTTTTCTTTTAAAAACCAAAAAGGAAATTTTACCTTTTGATTTTTGTCCACAAAGTTGAATCTGATAAATGGCCATAAATGGATAATCCAGTGGCCAAATTTTGCAACTAAACATGGTTTTTACAATAAATTACTTGGAGAAGGTTTCTTAGGGAAAAGGTAAATTGCCTTCAATCAGAACACATGTTCTTCAGCGCAATCTAGTGGCCAGATGTGTATTTGGGAATGTTTGGCTTGGTGTCATTCGATTATCAGGCATGAAAATCACTCGTTTTGAAACCAAAATAGGTGTACCTACGTGAATCGTGTAGATTCGATGAAAAAATATTTGCGGGGGGGGGGTAGGTTCAGAGGCCGGCCAGTAAAGTCCTCCGTGAAGTGCTGTACTTAGACGCGGAGAGCCTGTCGGAGAACCTCTCCGTAGCTTACGTGCGCATCCAATATTTTTAAACTATTAGTTTGTACGTTTTTAACTTTGCACATTAAGGACCAATAAAACACCAAATAGGATTTGTAAAGCTTTGGAAGTTTATTTACAAAACTATTTACATGATTTGTTGTCAACATGTAAGATCGATCGGGCGGCGAATTGCATTGCGTATCCGACATCCCGACGGAGAACTTTGAATGCTCGAGGGGTCTCCGTAGCCTGTCTTCCATTCGTCACCCAACGGTGCGTACTGTGTTCAGACTACACGATTCTCCAGATATTCCCACCACGATTTAACATGTTCACACTGTCGGAAAACTGGCCACACTACAAGATTCGCGCTTGCAAGATATTTAGAAAATCTAAGGTTTAGAACTGACATAAATGCTTACATTTTTGTCGTAAAGGTTCTAGTAGTTTTTATATCTGCTCAATGCAGCAACTCCTCGTAGGTGGACATTGAACGATGCAAAGTACACGCAGCAACAACGGTAAGCCTAGCAACAAAGCGTCAACAATGGATCCCGAGTACTCTAGCACTAGGCATTATTGCTGGCGGTCCTCTTGCACAGAGACGAAAGGAAGAAGGAAAAAGAGAAGAAGATTGTGGACTGGTTCTTGGGTTTGATCGAAATCATTTTTGTAGTAATTACTCCTACTCAGCGTAGTGCAGTGAAGTCCGTTGGTAAACACTGCGCTTGAGCTCCAGCTGTTCACAGGGTTCCCTCACTCAACTGAGGGCGGTTTTCCCTCATGTCAAAAATGGATACGTCATGGATTCCAGATCGCAAGCATGTCACATTACAAGACCTCGTCTCGTTGCCTGCCGACTTTTTCAAAATCCGTGTACCGACTCGCAAATTTGTCTGCGACGAACAAATCGGGCTGAAATTGTGTAGTGGTCCGATTTCAGCCCGATTTTGCCCCGATTACGGCCTCCGAACCAGCCCCAGAGTTTCAGTGAACTGCAAACAGGTGCGCGTACCAAAAGGGTTGGTTTACAAGCACTTCGCTTCGCTCGTGCTGACCGGAGCGGGATCCAGACCACCATCATAAGCTGAAAGCACGCCTGACCTCGGCGATTTACCCGATTGAATTTGATGAGTGATCGTTTCATTTGAATATTTTCTGGTATATTTTCTGGTATTTTCTAAGTTACCCAGGAGCTTTGTTGACATAGGCTTAGCTAACGTTAGCTACAGCTTGTCACGTTGTCCTGGCAACCGGATTTTCAGTTCTAAACAACCGAACGAGAGATGGCGTTTTCCATTGCTTCCACGTTTTCCATTGCTTCCAAAGAAACATGTTCCATGTTTCTTTCAAAATGAAAATAAATCAATTTCTAGAGGTGAAAATTACTACCAATCGAAACATGTCGAGGCATTCATGTATTCCCCTGGGGTATTAAAAAGAAAAGTTCGCAAACGTTAGTTTCGTTTTATTTTATATGAAGACAATCTATTCTCAATATTACTTGCATCATTGGTTAAAGCAAATCTAATTCGCAAAAAAAATCGTTCCTTTTCTATAAAACGTTTGTGGCATTAGGATTTCCCCTTGTTAATTTATTGGCTTGTGTAGAACCGAAAAAGGATGTTGCTATGGAAACGTGACGTCACACTTTAGTACTCATTGAGGAGCAGAAGATGAATCAGGAAGAAAAGCAGCAGCAACAGAGCAAGTATGGCTCTGTTGCATAACAAACAATACATGTTTGTTATGTATTGTGTGTTTTTGCAAATAAAAAATATGGAATATTCAAAATTTTCTACCGGGGGAGGATACCCCGGACCCCCCTAGAGGGACAATATCCTCCTCACCTTTTTCACCCCTGACCCGTTTTCATGCCTGGATTATATTTGCCCTGAACTTTATACATTGAGGTTTCAAGTGTCTCATTGTAAGACGGTGATACCAACTGATAATGACCAACTGATAATTATTTCAGGTGGAAATGTAATCTTCCACTTATGCCGTAAAGTAGTATCCACATTGAATATTTCACTTGCACAACAATCTTTCTTTTGGCACCAAGATGTAATATTATAGCCCTAGTAGTTCTATTTACTTTGGTTACGTTCTTTTCTGAAAAAAACTTTTGCCCTGGTATCGAAAATGGCATAGAATATCAATATTTTTCCAGGTATAGTATCGAAGTTAGAAAATCCAGTATCGTGAAACACTACTATAAACGCGATTGTGATTACTTAGTTAGACTTACAAGAAACGTGAAAGTTAAAAAAATTTATATCTTTGCTAATTCCTTGGACATTTAGTTATTTACATTTGATTAAAATCCAGATGCATGCAGGTCTACATATAACTGGGCGATAGCTTTAATAGGTTGCAACGGTGAACTGAAATCACTTCATGGCACAATGTGACATTTGGTATATAAGTAAACAAAGAAGTTTGTTATTTTTTAGACGCGTATTATGTGGAAGCTGACGTTCAGCTTCAGTCTGAGCTAGGATGAGTTTTCTGAGCACCCCAAAATTAGACCAAGTGCCTGGCAAAAAGAGGCCCGTTCATGATTCTGATTTTAATTTGGGCATGTCAAACATGACCTGTACTAGCCCGATGGGCAAGTGCTTTTGAAACCTTAGTGTCAACCCCTGACTGAACATGAGTTCACTGTACTCAAATGGCCTCCACAGTCACCAGATCTCAATCCAATAGAGCACCTTTGGGATGTGGTGGAAAGGGAGATTTGCATCATGGATGTGCAGCCGACAAATCTGCAGCAATTGCGTGATGCTATCATGTCAATATGGACCAAACTCTCAGAGGAATGTTTCCAGTACCTTGTTGAATGTATGCCACGAAGGATTAAGGCAGTTCTGAAGGCAAAAGGGGGTCCAACCCGGAACTAGCAAGGTGTACCTAATAAAGTGGCCGCTGAGTGTACATAAGCGATAGGGTTACAGACATAGGACAAGGTTACAGTCATAAGTCACAGGGTCACAGACACAAGTCATAGGGTTACATCAGTGTTACAGCGACCCTAATACCAACAAACACGACAGGACCTTGTACGCAAGCATAGAGGAACCTTCAGTTGAAGCAGAACTACGAATCCCTTCTGAAACATGGACACTGCCTGGAGCTGTCCAGTGCCTTCATTAGCCTGGAATTATTTTATGGCCTTTGACTTGTAAGCTAATTAAAAATGCTAAAGACATAATACATAGAATCTCAGTCTCTGTATCTGTCTCTCCCTCCAGGCGGGTCAGAACATGGATGTGTTCGTCCCGGTCGCGTGTCACCCCGGGCACTTTGTGGTGCAGCCCTGGCAGGACCTGTACAAGCTGGTGGTGCTGATGGGGGAGATGGTGCTGTACTATAACCAGAGCCAGACCTCCTCCGACATCCCGCTGCTGCACAAAGAGCACGTCTACGCCGCCAAAATAGACCGCAAGTAGGACAACCGCTGCAGTCAGCCTACAACACCGCACCTACACCTCTCTGTGCATGGTGGAGGAATGACCTGATCAGTCGTCCTTCCTCCGCCACCTCTGGTCCCCGGCCTCCCTCTAGCTGGTATGTAACGCGGGTCTCTCTCCCCTAGCTGGCACCGGGTGCTGCTGAAGGGGGTTCTGTCCACCGGCCTGGTGTCTGTATATCAGCTGGACTACGGCCACTACGAGCTGGTGAGCAGCAGCCAGCTGAGGTCCCTGATCCCCGAGTTCAGACAGCTGCCCTTCCAGGCGGTCTCCGCCCAGCTTGCCGGTGAGCCCCCTCCCCTCCTCTTGTTGGGTCTGTGACCCGGTGCTGGGATACAGAGCTTTAATTTCACGTATGGTAGGAAGTAAGGCTGGGCGGTATATCGATATTTGAAATACAGTGGGGCAAAAAAGTATTTAGTCAGCCACCAATTGTGCAAGTTCTCAGACTTAAAAAGATGAGAGAGGCCTGTAATTTTCATCACAGGTATACCTCAGCTATGAGAGACAAAATTAAAAAAAAAAATCTAGAAAATCACTGTCTGATTTTTAAAGAATTTATTTGCAAATTATGATGGAAAATAAGTATTTGGTCAATAACAAAAGGTCATCTCAATACTTTGTTACTTTGTTGTTGTTGTTGGCAATGACGGAGGTCAAACGTTTTCTGTAAGTCAAAACAAGGTTTTCACACACTGCTGCTGGTATTTTGGCCCATTCCTCCATGCAGATCTCCTCTAGAGCAGTGATGTTTTTGGGCCTTCGCTGGGCAACACGGACTTTCAACTCCCTCCAAAGATTTTCTATGGGGTTGAGATCTGGAGACTGGCTAGGCCACTCCAGGACCTTGAAATGCTTCTTACGAAGCCACTCCTTCGTTGCCCAGGCGGTGTGTTTGGGGTCATTGTCATGCTGAAAGACCCAGCCACGTTTCATCTTCAGTGCCCTTGCTGATGAAAGGAGGTTTTCACTCAAAATTGCACGATACATGGCTCCATTCATTCTTTCCGTCACACGGATCAGACGTCTTGGTCCCTTGGCAGAAAAACAGCCCAAAAGCATGATGTTTCCACCCCCATGCTTCACTGTAGGTATAGGTGTTTCTTTGGATGCAACTCGGCAATTCTTTCTCCTCCAAACACCGACGAGTTGAGTTTTTTACCAAAAAGTTCTATTTTGGTTTCATCTGACCATATGACATTCTTTCAATCCTGTTCTGGATCATCCAAATGCTCTCTAGCAAACTTCAAACGGGCCCGGACATGCACTGGCTTTAGCAGGGGGACACGTCTGGCACTGCAGGATTTAAGTCCCTGGCGGCGTAGTGTGTTAGTGATGGTAGCCTTTGTTACTTTGGTCCCAGCTCTGGTCATTCACTAGGTCCCCCGTGTGGTTCTGGGATTTTTGTTCACCGTTCTTGTGAACGTTTTGACCCCACAGGGTGAGATCTTGCGTGGAGCCCCAGATCGAGGGAGATTATCAGTGGTCTTGTATGTCTTCCATTTCCTAATAATTGCTCCCACAGTTGATTTCTTCACACCAAGCTGCTTAGCTATTGCAGATTCAGACTTCCCAGCCTGGTGCAGGTCTACTATTGTGTTTCTGGTGTCCTTTGACAGCTCTTCGGTCTTGGCCATAGTGGAGTTTGGAGTGTGACTGTTTCAGGTTGTGGACAGGTGTCTTTTATACTGATTCAAACAGGTGTGATTAATACAGGTAACGAGTGGAGGACAGAGGAGCCACTTATGGCCGGTTCAGACTACACGATTTCAGCCCGATTTTGCCCCGATTCCTTCGTCGCAGACAAATTTGCGAATCGTACACGATTTTGACAGGTCGGCGACGAGAAGAGATCTTGTAATGTGACATGTTTGCGATCTGCAATGTTTTCGTCTGCGACGTTCGAAAGACCCACGACGAAAAGTTTGGCATGTCAGAATTTTTTGGGGAATCGCGTGACGTATCCATCATGAGGGAACCCCGCCCCCAGTTGCGTGAGGGAACCCTACGAACAGCTGGAGCTCAGTGTTTACCAACTGACTTCACTGCACTACGCTGAGTACACAGTAACTACTACAAAACATGAATGCGATCAATAGCAAGAAGAATGCTAATGAAGAAAACAAGAGAAAATGGAAACATGAATGCGATCAATAGCAAGAAGAAGAATGCTAATGAAGAAAACAAGAGAAAATGGAAACATAATGGAGACAACTTTGGTTGAAATGCGGCAGTATATTTACATCGCTCATGTCACTCATAACTAGGGATGGGGATCGTTAATATTTCTTGATATCGATACCTTTATCAATACTCCTTTTCGATCCGAGTCGATACTTTTATATTATTTGGTGGAAAGACGACGCGATAATATGTTTTTAACGGAACTGTTATTGCTTTTATTGCTTAACAAGTGAGGAAAATATTTAGGAAATAAAATATTTTTAAATAAAAATATTCTTTTAAATAAATGTCATTTTTAATAAATATTGGCAACCGTAGTTTAATTATATATTCTAAAATGATTAGAGAACTATACAACTGTATTACTCATGTTTCACACCAAAAACTCAATTTCCCTTTTCTTTGCTTTACGTCGTTTTACTGAGCCAACCTGAACGCATCATCACGCATCACGTCTGAAACTTTATTTACTTTTCAAGCTAACTAGCTTGTATGCTGCTGATTACGAGACGGATTTGACTATTGGATTACTATTTTTAACTGACGGGACAAGCTACAAAGTCTGTGTGTGCGCTTACCGCTGGTACTTCGAGTGGATGATGAAGACGCGCCCGGCTGTCGTGCACGGGGTCTTTGCAACCCCGAGACAGTTGAAGGTAGTGCATTTGGCCTTTATTTGATGCACGATGCTTACGTGCTTGGCCATTGAGGTTGTGTTCCCCCCTTTACAAGATATGATTTTGCAAAATAAGTTGCATTTCGCTTCCGCTTTGTTTGAGCTTGGTAAAATGAAGCCAAACTCTAGACCTTTTCGCCCGTTCAGCCATCCTCGTGACGTGAGCGAGGTTAACTGCCAGACTTAACTAGTTTTACCTTTAATACCTGTTTGCTTACAATTTCATTCAAAAACATTGGTGGACACGCTGCATTGATTGGATTGATTATATTTAAATGCAGTGACGCGAGTCGCACGACTCGAGGGACACACTATAACGTTACAGGACACTACGGGAGGAAAAAACAACGAGACTCGATAGTGGTATCGATAGCCCAAACGTTATTGATTTTCGGGTTTTGAAAAAAGTGGAACCGGGTCCTTGATAGAACCGGGTTTCGATCCCCATCTCTACTCGTAATGCAACTACTGTCAGGAGTTGCTGCATTGAGCAGATATAAAAACTACTGGAACCTTTATGACAAAAATGTAAAAAACATTTATGTCAGTTCTAAACCTTTGATTTTCTAAATATCTTGTAAACGTGAATGATACAGTAAAGAGCATCGCACCCTCGAATCTTGTAGTGTGGCCAGTCTTCCGACGAGACGACGCCCGATTTCCTGGCTCTGTGATCGTATAGTGTGACATGTTAAATCGTGGAGGAATGTCTGAGAATCGTGTAGTCTGAACCGGCCATTAAAGAAGTTACAGGTCTGTGACAGCCAGAAATCTTGCTGGTTTGTAGGTGACCAAATACTTATTTTCCACCATTATTTGCAAATAAATTCTTGAAAAATCAGACAATGTGATTTTCTGGATTTTTTTTTTCATTTTGTCTCTCATAGCTGAGGTTTACCTATGATGAAAATTACAGGCCTCTCTCGTCTTTTTAAGTGGGAGAACTTGCACAATTGGTGGCTGACTAAATACTTTTTTGCCCCACTGTATATTGATATTTTTTCAAACGAGATATGGAACGGGATACTATCGTCAACATCGATATAGTTAAATTTGCTTTGAGATTACAGCACATTTGCTCCAAAAAAGCCGTTCCGCGCCTCCCGCCTACTATTTCCTCACTCTGCTTCAGAGTCCTACACGGGTTACCGCGGGTACCTGACGGGTCACCCGCACAATTTGGATGAAACGGGTGAAAAATAATGTACTGTGTGTTGGGTGCGGTCGGGTCGGACACCTGAACAACACGGGACGATCACAGGTTTTGAGATTGCAATTGTCAAGGCCAAATAAAAAAATCATTATTAGTGACACGTCATCATTTAAAAATGATGAGAGCAGTGCCTGAGCAGTGCCCCTGCACACACTATCAGACGCAGAGGATTCCAGTGATGAGGCTCTGCACTATCAGGACGAAGTTGCTGCTTGCATTACATTACAAAACACCTAAAGATGACTTTTGGTGTGTTATCGTGGTGGGGAGCGCACGGTTGTTCATTTCCCAATATTGCTCAGATTACCAGATTTATGCTCATTATCCCTGCTTAGTGCATCCAGCGCAGCAAGCGATCGAGACTTCTCTGGTGCTGGATATGATATTCAGGAGCGGAGGAGTCAACTAAAACCGTCCACAGTGGATGACGGCTGGCTTTTTTTGCACAGCAATCTAAAGCAGGGGTTTTCAAATTGGGTGAATGTGAGCCTTCCCTTAGAGTAGGTAAGGACAGCCGAGCAAAAAAAAAAAGAATCCCATTCGCCTGACCTAACCCACATGCCTTTTCAGTAAATGCCATCTTTTGTGTGTTCCAGGCAATGATGATTTTCAATAACGAATCAAACGTAATGTTGAAGACATTATATTTCCACAACTTTTTTAAAAGTGTATTCATCAACGATTCTTTGCAACAGCAAATAATTTCCAACTTCATGCAGGCCTAATTGAGGCTACTTTTAAAATTACTGAACATCAGTAGGCCTATCCACAAGTCAACAAAACATGCTTAACTTGTGTAATCGGCGCCAGAGCTACAACCGACGACACCCGACGGCTGAAATCGGTGCCGTGTCTGGGCTTTAAGTGCACATTTGAAGGAGATGCACATCGTCTCGAAAAAAAAATCTGCACAATGGACAGCTCTCTGATCAATGAACGATAATGGCATGTTATCAGATCGAACAGATTCACATATTTTCATGAAATTTGTTAATGATTTCAGCCACGTACAACCTTAAATTTAAGCAAACAAAATGTGCCAAATTCACATCATTTGCGTTACGAGCGGCATCAACCCTATGGCCCACCCAATTCATGGATTCAAGGCAACACAACTTTGACTTTCAATTTAATCGTCCATATCAGTGGGAACAATGAGGCCTCGCTTTTGATGAGCAGAGGTGTTTGATGCAGGGCTGCAGTGCAGAGAGAAATATACGCAAGTTGTCCTCCACCTGCAGCCTTGATCTGTATTTGTTTTTAATCACGGTCAGTGTGGAAAACCCACACTCACACAAGTACGTGGAGGTAAATGGGATTGAGACTTCCATAGCCCTAGTAGAGATCTGGGGGAACTTGCTCTCCGCAGACAACCAGAAACGCATTCAAGATAATTTTTCCTACGTTTTTTGCTGGGTCCTGTCTCCTCCCTTAATACTGACTCCTGTTGACTTGGGACAAGGAAATGATGCATTTTAAAACGAATACACGCACGCACAATTACCGATATTAATAGAGCTGCATACAGATGTGTATTTTTTCTTTGTGCGTCGCGTGTCGCGCCTCCCCTTTGGCTCTTTGGCACCCCACAGGGGAGGCACGCCTCACCTATTGAAAACCGCTGATCTAAAGCACCGCGGCAAGCACTACATAGTGTAATTCACCGGTGTACCATCTTCCATCCTCGTCTAATTTCCTTCAGGTGCGGTTGGAGCGCGGCAACGGCAACTATTTTATTGCGTCAACAAATATCGATATATATCTTATATCGACATTCTGCTTGAAAATATCGAGATATGAATTTTGGTCCATATGGCCCAGCCCTAGGAGGAAGTGGAGTCGGAGGGTTGTACTTCCCGGTTGTACTCTTGTAGCTGTTTTTGCGACTTTCAGGAAACTCATTAGAATGTCCTGTTTTCTCTAAACCAGTGGTTCTCAAACTTAGGTACGCAATATGCTATTTTGTGGTACGCAAAGGAATTTCTGAGCTTTGATAAAAATCTAAATACTAGTATGAATGGAAATACATTAACCATAACATCATTAAAAATGGGGTTTCAAATATTTGCTTTTCCTGTAATATTTTTGTTTCAATATCAGCCTGTTTCGTGGACATCCACGATAACGAGCTAAACTGACGGCAAGATATAAGCTTAACAATTATGAATTGTTCAAAACACTGCTATCGTGTGCAGACAGGAGGAGAATATTTCGAGCAGAACTGTCAAAAACATTGACAGTGAACTGAACACGGGTGTGTGCAGATGTTCTTAGAAATGAAACAATCGCATTTCAAATGTCATCTAATAACCAAACACGTTGTTTTATTCCTAAAAAATGTGTCTGCTTGAAGCAGTCAAAGGCCACGATTCAGTAGTCGGAAACAACATCATTGCGCACCGCATCTCGCTTGGATAACAGTTCCGCCAATATTTCGCAGTAATGGCCGAAGCGAATAACTGGAGGAGAAACCGTTCAGCATCGAAAGCTCTAAAATGCCAGAGGACTTCACTGTTGGTGAGCAGGAGGCTTAAATAGAATTGCATTGTGACTAAACATTGAAAAAAATAAAATAAAGTGCAAACAGGTCGTTGGTATACAGCTATTATTGATGTCTGTTCCAGTGCCAACACTTTGTACAGCTGAAAACAGTTAACAATAAATAACCTTTTTTTTTTAACAATAAATGGGCCTCCTGCGTGAGCTGTGCATAGCTGAATAGGGCTGCAAGCCTACTCTACTGTATTTCGTTGTATTTTATAAAATCGATCATAATAGTGGTACTTTGGGAGACAAATACTTTCTGAGAAAGTACGCAGTATAAAGAGTTTGAGAACCAGTTCAATAAACTAAAGTTTAGACTAGTTATGGACATGTAGGCACTAGAAACTTAACTAGCCGGTTCTGCCCAGAAGCAGGGTCCTGGTCATGTCGCAGAGACGTGTATCCGCCCACCATGAGTCGGTAGTGGACGTTCAGTCCTCCCAGAGCTAAACAGCGGTTGGACCTTCTGTGGGTGTCTCTGTGTTACGGTGTCCAATATACATAAAATCAGCAGCCTTTGGATAACCCAACATAAAGACTGACAAGGTTTTCGGGGAGAAAAAAATGTTTTACTGGTTGACCGTGATCTTTTGGTTTTTCTTAAGTATCAGCCACAAAGAAAAACCCAGTCAGCAGAAAAGGCCTAGGTGGTTACCACATAACGGAAAAGAAAAAATGTAATGGAAAAACCCTCAAGCATACTGCCTGGGAGTAGCAGGTTATCTAACTCCAGTGCCCGACAGCGGTCAAATAAAACAGTGGAAGCTATCTGCCTACTCTTGCTCTTACTCTTACCTTAGCGTGCAGAAAGTAACCACTAAGGGTAAAAACAAATATAACATCTTTTAACAAAGTTGACAAGCAGATTACAAAAGGTACAAGTGTGCCAGCTTCTGTGCTCAGATGAGAGAGTGAGCCTCCATCTTCTACTTGGCTTTATATGTGTGGGGCGGCGCCAACAATCAGGGTGAGCCAATCCGCATCCTGCAGCCACAATGCTCCGCCTCCAGGAGGTGATTGATATGATTGAGTGCAGGAGTGAGAACAAAAAAACAAGACATCAGTGCAAAACAAACAAAAGCAGCACAAGCCCAAGCGCACCCAGCACTACCACATTACACTCGGTCTGACCTCAGTTGCCTCCTCTGCCTCTCTTCTCTCCCTCCACTCCGTCTTGTTCTCTCCCCTCCTCCCCCAGGTGTCCCCCGTGGTGGTTGGTCTGAGGAGGCGTCTATGGTATTCAGGAACCACGTGGAGAAGCGTGCGCTTGTGGCCCAGGTGGAGAACGTGCACGAGGGGTCAGAGGTCAAGGCTGGCTTGGGTGAGGTCAGCGAGCGGAAGTTGACAGTGTTCCTGGTGGACACCAGCGAAGAAGACAACGATGTGTGGATCCATAACATCATGACGGACCTTTGCGAGCTCCCCACCACCAGCACCATCTAGAGGCCTTAAGGCAAATTGCATCCCCCCCCATCCATCATGGTAGCGTGTAAATTGTTCAATTTACTCTGGAAACTCTCAGCTCAAGCTGTTATTTTGAAGCTCTTGGGGATCTACTGCCAGACCTAGTTGAGAGAAATGTTATTTTGGTTCGCTGACTGGTGCTGTTTTATTTAGGTACATGGGAGGGTTTTGCTGTGAGCAGTAGATTTAGCATATGTAAAAGAAAATTAGACCTTATCTTACTGTTTATAGATCACTTGTAATTGAATGAACGTTTTGCCTAGTTTTATAATGTTTGGTTTGTTTTTTTGCCATTTTTTTTTGTGTTGCATGTTTGCTATTGTGTTTTTTTCTTTATTTTCCTGTACATAAATTACGTTTGAAAATTGAGGAAATGGCTGAGCGCTACAGCTTGTGTAGTGAGCCCTTTCCTTTCTGTCAATGGACTTCCTTGCTTTGTTACCGCTTTCCTTCTCTTCATTTTGTTCATTAAAATAAAATTGACATGTTCGAGAATCAGGCCAGATACTCCCTCACTGTGGTCTGGTCATCGTTAACCTAGGATATCTAATGTTGGATTTGTGAGACTAGGGTGTTTATCAAGAGACGCGGTAGGCCACACGCGCTCCTGGTGAGACGCGCACATGATGACCTCACTTGAGTGACAGGGCAGCCGTGTGGGGGAGGGTTTGTGCACACAAGACAGTTGACTTTGCCTTAGCGGGAGACGAGAGGCGCCCTAGGACATCACCCACACAGCAGCCGGGGACGGGGCAAAAGTTCCGGCGATACCGACCGAGCAACTCGCATATCTAGATTTACCAACTCCGGCCTGGACTAACTGCTTTAGCGGGGTTCTGTGGATATTGTTTTTAGGTTCTATCGCCGCAGCAGTCTTGCCGACGCAGCCGGCTCCAGAGGAAACCATATCTGGTCAAAGTATTCGTTGCCTTCATAAAGCGGGACGGCCGGCTATTAATAGCGCTGGAGGAGGTAGGCCCTGTACGCAAATACATTCAAAATAAGTTTGCATGCAATACAACCGAAAATGAAGTTTAATCTTCCGGGAATGAGAAGTTAAAAGGAAAAAAAAATCAAGGTTTGTATGAGCGGAGTGGTCGTGGGTGAACGGACATGCACGTTGTAAGCAAGGGGATTGGACTAATGGTGCTGCGTTACATGGCTGGGACGGATGACCCGTCTGCTGTGCCTCACAATGCAACTAAATATTTATGGAGTGCGACATGGCACATCGATGGGTAGTAGGCCTTCTTCTGTATGGATTTAGTTTGATTGGGACGTCCCATTACTCAATGTGACTAAACTCAAATTATTAGGCATGTTTTTTGGTCTGCTTTGAACCGTCCATCTTAAATCGCCTTCATGCGCGTTTACGCACACTGCTGGCCTGTGAGTTGAAGATGTAGGCCACTGTCTCTATTGAAGTCAGACGGGACATTCGGGCAGAGCATAAAATCTGCAACCAAGACAAAATCTGCGGTCTTCTGAAGCTTGACCAATCCGTATGTATACTGCTGCATATTACTTATAAAGAAACCACACTGGCCTTGACCCGATGACAATGAAAGGCCTGCAAATTGTGCCCTTTTACGCGGAAACTGGGCCAAACATAAACTCACAAACACCCGGAACACTGCGGTCTCACTAGGTATGCTGGACCAACAAGCTCAGTTTGTCTCGTCGGCTTCCCCCCCACCTGCTGTCTCAAGGGTTTAAGCCTGACCCACTCCCGTGTTCCCTGTTGACTTCTGCTTTCCCCTTCCCATCACATTTCTCCATCATGGTTGTAAGATTGCAAGTTAACCTCGGATGATGAGCCTCTGTTGAGATCCCTCGGGGGTTTGTGTTTGGGAATAGAAGTCATCTCCTACAGCCCCATTATTTACCTCGTTTCTAAATATTGTGCAAGTGCAGTTTTTCGTTTTCGGAGACTCATTTCATAGTTAATACGTGAACTTTGTAACATTTGATTTATTAGATTCACATTCTACTACTAATTCAACATAAAATATCTCATTTTTTCCTCGTTGAGTCACGGTCAAGCTTTTACCTTGTATTTGCTTGTTGCTTTTCTTGGAAAGCTACACACACACCACCCTGACAGATTAACTTGATGTAGTTGTGGTTGGGTGGGGGGGTGGGGGGGTAACACACACACTCACACACCCGTCTCGCACGCACACAAAGTAAGGAACAGTGGAAGCACTAAAGATATATATAACAAAATAATGTTTGTGTACGTAAAATACAGAGGCTGTGAGCATAAGAAAGAGAATAAAATAGATGGAGAGGGGGAAGGAAAGGGCCATGACTGTATTATGGACCAGACACACGGGAGCCAGGGTGTCCAGGGTGGGGAACTGGGAGAGAAGCAATCGATAGCAGGTTGTTTTTGTCGAGAGCCAGGTAGTATTTCAGATGATGGGGGCCCTAGCGTATCTCTGGCCCTGGGCCCTGTGGCCACTGGACCCGCCCATGGTTGGAGAGATGGCCTTCTGCTACAGGTCCATGAACTGCTGTTAACCAGTAAACATGGAAATGATGTCTAGACAAAGAGAGGTGTACAGGTAGAGACAGCAGAGCCCTGTCCCCTGGTTCCTCGTCCCAATGAAAACCACAGAGATCGTGATGCTGGCCAGGGGGGGAGAGCAAGGAGACACTAGGCAGACTACCACCTGCTGGTATCTGTTTTAGATCGAAAAGATGCAACAAATGCAAAAAAGTTTCCTGTAGTGCTGTGTGTGTGATTGTGTGTGTGTGTGTGTGTGTGTGTGTGTGTGTGTGTGTGTGTGTGTGTGTGTGTGTGTGTGTGTGTGTGTGTGTGTGTGTGTGTGTGTGTCCTTGAGAGGTCTGGAGATGGTTTGTTTCCTAGCGGATACTTAAAGTTCTGGGGTTCAAAGGTCACATGTTTATGTGGTCGGTCTCCATCTCCAAAAATTCATACTCTCTCTCTGTTGCTCTGTCTCGCTCTCTCTCTCCTCGCTCTACCAGGCGGACTTCTAGGATTTCTCTGCAGAACCAAAATCAAGGTGACTGCCTGTCTTTCTTTCTTTCTGTCTTTACACCTGTCTGTCTATTTGTCTTGCTGTCTGCCTGTCTATCTAGTCTAGAGAATATGTTTGTTTTGGTGTGTTTGATACATTTTGTGTGTGTGTGTTGGTCAGGTGTGTGATCATGTCGGTTATGAGGAAGGAGATGGAGAAGTACCGGGACATCGATGAAGACGATCTGCTGAAGAAGCTGACGGAGGAAGAACTTCAGAGACTAGAGAATGAACTGGAGGAGCTGGACCCTGATGTATGACACACACACACACACACACACACACACACACACACACACACACACACACACACACACACACACACACACACACACACACACACACACACACACACACACACACACACACACAGTCATATCAAAACACATTATTTCCACTTTACACACAAATTGTTCGCACAGGGCTGGAATTGGTTGACTTTAATTAGTTCCTGGTTACTTCATAATTGTCCACCAGTGAGCATTGAGCAGGCAATGGTTGCTGCTGCTAGTCCAATGTTGGTTCTTGGCCCATGAGGTTGCCATTGTTACCGAAGCAGATGGTTTGGGGGGCTCGTCTTCAAGCGTTTGTCCTCGGTTGCATCCTGACATCATCATGATATCATAAGGACGCCGAAGCAATCTCATGGATCGTGTAGAGCAGGGGTCAGCAACCTTTTCAACATGCAGTGCCAGTTTGACATTTTCTCTTTAATGAGTGTGCCATAAGCGACAATATATTAAAAATTAACCTGAATTATGACACAGCGACCAAAAACATTTCCAGAAGATCTGGAATTTTACTATTTCCATATAGTCCACACTCATGCATTAGCATTTAAAATGTTTTTTGGGTTGTTATATTTGCAACAAGGGTTTACAAATTAAATTGCATATGTCCCATCTTAAAACACCATTTTTAGAAACTCATTCAAAAACATATTTGAGAAATGTAAAAAACAAGAATATATGAGAATGTGGGAACCATCCAAATCAATATCTGTAAGACATGTACAGCTTTGCAAAACCATGTGAAGGCGATGCATACAGACCACTTGCAACAATATTTTTAATATTTTCTTCTCTATTACTCACAACATAGGTTTAAAAACGATGAATTGATCCCGTTTCAGAACACTACTTTCTGTAACTAATTTAAACATATTTACAGTGGGAGGAAATGCCCAAAAAACAGAATAAAGTGCAAAGAAAAATCGGTAGTAATGATTATGCTGGTGCATTGTGCTGTGAATTTTTTTTAATGATGATAATAAAAAGAAAAAAAAAAGTTTGCCCATGATTATGCTGCACCGTGCCAGTGGTGGCACGCGTGGGGATGCCGACCCCTGGTGTGGAGACAGGACGCTCTGGACTGGACGTATTGATATGTGTGTATGTGAGTGTTTGTGTATTTGTGTGGCTGTGTGTATTTAGGTGCAAGTGTGTGTATTGATGTGAGAGTGCCTTTGCGTGTGTGAGTGTGTGTCCAGTATTAAACAACACTCGGGGTCTTCCTGGCATGGCTGCCCTCTCTATTCCTGGAATGTTTTACAGGCTGCCGTCACACCCACGCACAGCCCCCCTCCCCTCGTCCTCAGAGAAAACACGAGGCCCTTGGTGACCGATCAGAACATTGTAACAATTACATTCTTCCAATTATAACATTCTAACAATAACATTCTAGAAATTCTAACACTATTGCAATTATAGCATTCTAACAAAATAACATTCTAGCAATTGTCACATTCACACAGAAACTATCAATTCTAACATTCTAACAATTTTAACATTAAACAAATTAGAACATAACAATTTAGCATTCTCACAATTATAGAATTCTAACAGTATAACAATAATAACATTTGTCGTGGCAATTTCTGTATGAGATATTGTGTCTAGGAGATATAAAAATCTCAATAGCTGTAGAATTTGAACCAATTTGATGTATGCATGCGCCAGTCTCCTCTCTAGCAGTGCGAGCCCAGAATGCAGGTTCACAGCCTTTTAACAGTTTAATCTCCTCCCCGCAATGCAAATGTCCTTACATCAAAAGCGGGAGACGTTAACCTAAAGGCCAGAGGCTCCTTCGTCGCTGCCCATAAGCGAACACTCCATTTGTTTGTGGTCAGCAGTTAGGACAGGCAGTAAAGACTGGCAGTTATAACTGGTTTGTATTGACCAGCAGTTACTGAGCCTACCCCACCTTTGAGTAGTTTATTCCAGGCCATATGGGAAAACATTCGGTGGGGCTAGATTATACAACATAAATCTTAAATAAAATTAGAAATATGATAAAAACCTACAACATTTATTTTCCATACACATTTAAACCAATAACAACATACTTTCCACTCAGAAGTTTTAACAATTATATGATTACTTACAGTTATAAGATTCTAACCAATCAGAAAATATTAAAAAGTATAACATTGCATTAAGCATAACTTTGTAACAATTATAACAGTATAACAATTTCAAAATTCTAACAATAACGACTTTCTTACAAATAATAATACAACATAATAATAAAATAATAATAATAAAACATTCACAAGTTAAAGACATTCTGACTACTAAATCAAGGAATGGATGAAATGAGCACTCTTATATAATGTTGAGGACTGGTACATATTGCTGGTATTCCTCCCTGCTGCTGGAGGTCAACTGGGTGCTGTCAGAGGTTCTGGTCCAGTCTGGTCTCTGGGCGAAGAGATAAGATTAGCCACTAAAAGTAGCACGAGCTCCTGGTCTCCGAGTTAGGAATAGATTTCTTTGTTCGTTAACTGAGGGGAAAAGTTGTGGGGATGTTTCCTTTGTTCTTAAAGCAAAGGTGCTGAGACGGCCGGGACAGGAGAAGAAGCCGGTATCCACGAATACAAGAACATAGATACGTAGGGGAACCCTCCTAACGGAGCTAGTGTTTGACGATCTGGCGATGAGTGATTGAGAAGAGTATATAAACAGGAAGGGTTGATTAACATGATCCTCAGGTGTGTCTGCTTTGAGGTGGAGAAGGAGTCCGGAGATGCGGGCGTCCGCTAGCATAATATGAAAACACACAGAGAGACAAAACACACAGTGATCCCAGCTCCCGCTACGATCCACGGCAGACGCCGTAGCAAAGGGCCAAGACGTGTGGATTAATTTATTCCTTCGAGGGGAACCGTAGTTCTGCTTTATACGGGTGTTTCCAGGCTCCAACATTAACCCAGTTTCTGCGAAAGAATCTTGGATAAGTTCGGTCTAAGAATTGTGTCCTGCATCGGTCCAATTCATAAATATGATGTTATTGGTCCAGCTATTGGTCCAGATTTATATTCCATTGAAACAGAGAGGATTTTGCGGGTTGCATGGTTTTAAAAACAGGCATTTGAAGAATTTTCTCTTATATCAGAGTGTGTTAGTGTAGTGGATCCCAATTAAGATAACTTTAGTTTGTATGGCTCTTTGCTTTGTTCAGGAAGTCAAGGGTTAAACGGTCAGCACACTTCAAAACAAGTGGATCATAATTCGGCCGAGACCAAAGAAGTCCAGATACACTTGTTATGTACGCGATGCATTTCATGTCATGTGGTTCATACGACCTCGCTACACTCCTATACGCAAGACCGTTAATATGGCTGCTTTGAAGGTTCCCTCGTTCTTGAGGTTAAGGGTCTGGTTCCTGGGGGGGGAGGGAGGGAGGGGGGGAGGGAGGCTCTGGGTAGCGTCTTAGCCGACAGGATCTGTTAAATACAACGGCAGCATGTTCCTCTAGCTGACTGTTGTACACACACAAGCACACACACTCAGAAGCACACACGCACACACACACACACCCGCACACGCATTCTCTCTCTCACACCCTCCCAAACAAACATACACTGTTACTCTCTCACGCTCTCACATTTGTATGCTCCCGCATAAACTGTCCCTTTAACACCTCAAACACTCACAATTGATCTTTCTGACGCACACACTGGCACACACACATGCACGTACACACACACTCACACACTCACACTTTCTCACACACACACACACACACACACACACACACACACACACACACACACACACACACACACACACACACACACACACACACACACACACACACACACACACACCCGTTTGGTCCTGTAGTCCTGCCTTCTGTCCTAACAGAGTAATGAATGTTTTTGTATGAAGTGACCAATGAGAATCCTCCCTGGTCAGAATGCCTTGCTGCCGGCCGGAATGCGGCAGAAGGACCAGACCAAGAAGGCCCCAACCGGGACCTTCCAGAGGGACGACCTGCTGGCACACCTGGAGAAGAGCGCCAACGAGCACCCGGACAAGGAGGACCTGGTACCCTTCACCGGGGAGAAGAGAGGTAGAGAGACATAGGGAGTCCATAGAGTGAGAGAGGTAGAGAGACACAGAGACTCCATAGAGTGAGAGAGGAGGAGAGACTATATACTACAGAGAGTGAGAGAGAGGTAGAGAGACATAGGGAGTCCATAGAGTGAGAGAGGTAGAGAGACACAGAGACTCCATAGAGTGATAGAGGGGGAGAGACTATATACTACAGAGAGTGAGAGAGAGGTAGAGAGACATAGGGAGTCCATAGAAAGAGAGAGGTAGAGACATATGCCCCTTTTCCACTGCCAAAATAGTCCCGACTCTACTCGGTGCGGTACCTACACTACACGGCACGGTACCAGTAAATTTTCGCTTTTCCACACAAAACCGTGGCCTGGAACTGGGCGGAGTCGGAGGTGTTCAGGCGTGACGTCAGCTTCAGGCGACTAGAAAGTGCCATGCCGCGGTCAGAAAAAAGTAAACAACGATGGAAGCACTGGACGACATCGAGGCAGTACTGCTGTTGCTGATTGCTCTGTGGCTTGTAGCGACAGAATCAACTGTCCATTCTATTTTTCTTATCGTTTTGTCGTTGTTGCTCTCGCAGTTGTGTTTTCATACATAACGGGTGAATGTTTAAAGACCCCCGCGCTTTGTCGATATGACGTCATTTCATCCAACCAATCAGTGGACAGCACTGTTCACGTGACATTTAGGCCCCCGACTCGTACCGGTTAGACCTACCTCTGAAACAGGTACGAACAGGTACTGAAAACCGTAACAGGTCCCGCCTCCAACCCGCAGTGGAAAAGCTCTCAAATCAGGGTAGAGTCGTGCAGAGCCGTGTCGTACCGTTGCAAAAACGCACAGTGGAAAAGGGGCAATAGAGACTCAATAGAGAGAGGTAGAGAGACTATATACTACAGAGAGTGAGAGAGAGATAGAGAGACCTAGAGACTCCATAGAGTAAGACAGGTAGAGAGACTATGTACTACAGAGTGAGAGAGAGGTAAAGAGACCTAGACTCCATAGAGAGAGGGGTAGAGAGACTATATACTACAGAGAGTAAGAGAAAGGTAGAGAGACCTAGAGACTCCATAGAGAGAGAGAGGTAGAGTGACTACCGGTATATACTACAGAGAGGTAAGGAGACATAGAGAGATTATATAAAGAGAGATAGAAGAGCCGTAAAGAGAGAAAGATCATTTATATATTTATATGTGTGTGTGTGCTGAGATATACGCGCGTGTGTGGTGTGTGTGTGTGTGTGTGTGTGTCTGTGTGTAGGTAAGGCGTTTATTCCTAAGAAGCGGTCCGACCCCATCCTGGAGAACGTGACCCTTGAACCCGAGCTGGAGGAAGCTCTGGCTAATGCTAGCGACGCCGAGCTCTGTGATATAGCAGGTACTACAAGTACTACTACAAGTACAACAAGTACTACTACAAGTACTAATACAAGTCTACATATACTACTACAAACACTACATATACAACTACAAATGCTACATATTCTTCTACAAATACTACATGTACTACTACATATGCTACTCACTATAAACTATGTAATACTACACGCACATAGCAGGGACTACAAGTACTACATATAGTACAACATATACTACATCATGTACTACTATGCTACTTACCATACTATACAATACTACATGCACATAGCAGCTGCTACATATATGAGATTTCCCAGCTTCATAAATATTACATGATATTTATTTATTGAGCTGACGCTTTTACCCAAAGTGTCTTACAAGAAGGGCAGTCAACCATGAAGAAACAAGAGTACATACATTAATCAAGTGCTGCATTATAGAAACAAGAGATGGACATATTTTATAGAATTTGTATTTTTTGTAATAATATTAACATGTTCACTGCCCTCAAACCAGTACTCCTCTTCATCATCCTCCTCATCGTCACTCATCATCATCACCCCATTTTCCTCACTACCCATCCACTCCCTCCCCCCCTCCACCTTCTCCACCCCCTCACCTCCTCCAGCCCTCCACCTCCTCCATCACTGTGTGGACCTCCCATCTCACCTCCACCCTGGGTACTCAACGCATTGATCCCACGCGCTGCTAGCTGCTTTAGCACGCGCTGCTAGCTGCTTTAGCATGCGCTGCTAGCTGCTTTAGCATGCGCTGCTAGCTGCTTTATAGTATAACAGTCAGACATGCATGTTGTTTGATACCAAGGATCCAAGGACCTTATTTACCTGCCAGTCATCTCGGTGCTCCCACATGGCTCGTGTTAAGAACCAAGAAGGAACCGACACGGCCGCTGGGTGAATGAGGCACATGAAACCGTTTTGTGTCTGCTTAAATCTCACTGTCCTCAGTCCACACTCCTGTACTGCATGCCTGTACTAACAGAAAACGCATTAAAAAAATCAATGATATTGATTAAATGAAAATGGTGTATATTTAATAGAATTTACTGCCATGGTGGTAAACAACCTCTTTATAAATCTATATCTTTATAGACCTTCATGTCCTTATAGGGACTGCAGGTCTCATAGAAGAACAAACGCTGTACGAAACAGTTGGCTTGAGCCTGATCTGACCTATGACCCGACTCAAAACGTTTTAAATGATGTCATAATAACAGTACGCTGATGTTTAGAGAAAGCCAAGGCATGCATGTTACTGCAGCTCTAAACATGAAGTGTCACTGAGTTCCCTCTGGTTTCATTTATATCTCTCTCCCTCCCACAACCTTCCTATTTCTCCCCCATGCCTCTGTCTGTCTATCCCTCCATCTCCATCTCTCCCCCCATCTCTCTCTCTCTCTCTCTCTCTCTCTCTCTCTCTCTCTCTCTCTCACTTATCGCTCTCTGTCGCTCTCTCTATCGCTCTCTCTCTCTCTCCATCTCCTTCAATGCCTCTCTTTGTGTGTTTCTCTCTGTCTTTGTCTCTCTGTCTGTCTCTCACTCTCTTTCCATGTCCCTATCTCTCCTACCATGTTTCTCTCTCTCTCTCTCTCTCTCTCTCTCTCTCTCTCTCTCTCTCTCTCTCTCTCTCCTCTCTCTCTCTCTCTCTCTCTCTCTCTCTCTCTCTCTCTCTCTCTCTCTCTCTCTCTCTCTCTCTCTCTCTCTCTCTCTCTCTCTCTCTCAGCTATCCTGGGGATGCACACCCTGATGAGTAACCAGCAGTACTATGAAGCTCTGACCAGCAGCACCATCGTCAACAAGCAGGGCCTCAACAGTAAGTCAGCTCTGGTGCAAGGTGTGACCCAGTATAAACCGGTTCAAAAGCCAGCTGTGACCCAGTGTACCCATCAGGTGTGATCCAGTGTACCCAGTATTAACCAGTATAATCAAGTGTGATCCAGTGTACCCAGTATAAAGCAGTATTAACCAGTATAATCAGGTGTGATCCAGTGTACCCAGTATAAAGCAGTATTAACCAGTATAATCAGGTGTGATCCAGTGTACCCTTTATAAAGCAGTATTAACCAGTATAATCAGGTGTGATCCAGTGTACCCAGTATAAAGCAGTATTAACCAGTATAATCAGGTGTGATCCAGTGTACCCAGTATAAAGCAGTATTAACCAGTATAATCAGGTGTGATCCAGTGTACCCAGTACAAGGCGGTTCCTGACGAGCAGCCCAATGCGACGGACGTGGAGGAGACGCTGCGGAGGATAAAGAGCAACGACCCCGACCTCCTGGAGGTCAACCTCAACAACATCCGGGTACGTGTGTGTGGGGGGGTTGTGTTGTGTTTGATTGTGTGTGTAGATGTGTGTGTGGTATTCTGTTCTACGTTGAGCCTGTGTCTATCTTTTCTTCTCTCTCATCCCTCCTCTCGAGCTAATAAATGCATTTATTCAGTAATTATAACGATGATCTTTTGTGTGCAGTTGTATTCTGCTCTCTTATGTTCCTTTCTATTCTACTGTTCTGACTGCGTTCAATTCTGCTGTGTTCTGTTCTACTGGGTTCTGTTCTCCTGGGTTCTGTTCTCCTGGGTTCTGTTCTACTGGGTTCTGTTGTATGATGCCCCACTGTGTGTGTTCTCCTGGGTTCCAGAACATTCCGGTGCCCACCCTGAAGGCGTACGCGGCGGCGCTGAAGGAGAACAGCGTGGTGGAGCGGCTGAGCGTCGTGGGAACTCGGAGCAACGACCCCGTGGCCTACGTGAGCACACACACACACACACACACACACACACACACACACACACACACACACACACACACACACACACACACACACACACACACACACACACACACACACACACACACACACACACACACACACACACATACACACACGCACATAAAAGACACACACACATAGACAGACAGACACGCACGCACTCACACAAACACACACACACACACACCCATACACACAGACACGCACTGCAAACACACGTACGCGCACACACACACTGAATGGTGTGGTCCCCCTGAGGTTGATGTCAGAGGATGTGTTAAAATCAGACAGCGGGGCTCTTTACTGACCCTGTGCTCCTGGTTCCTGGTGCTGCTCTGTACCCTGGCCAGCTGGTAAACACTAGTTAGCCAGACGGTTAACACTAGTTAGCCAGACGGTTAACACTAGTTAGCCAGACGGTTAACACTAGTTAGCCAGATGGTTAACAGTAGCCTGCGCAGCACGGAACAGTTCTGGGCTTCACTCCAGTTTGCTCTGATTGTTGACAGCACTCACTTTGGCTCAGAGCTGCTAAGTTGGCTAACTTACTGAATGTAAACGTCCTTCTGATGAAAATGTAGCGCCCCACTCAAAGGGCTGATCAGCTGTCGGCTTGTCCTCAGTCAGCCGGCGAGCGGCGCCCAGTACGACGGGTAGCTGCGTACCGGGCGCCGGCTGTCTGTCACCAAGGTAGTTAGGGAGCCCGCCGACGCAGGCTAGCGGTATCTGGTGTCTGCAGGCGCTGGCGGACATGCTAAAGGTCAACACCACCCTGAAGAGCCTCAACGTAGAGTCCAACTTCATCACCGGCGCCGGAGTCCTGGCCCTCATAGAGGCTCTGCAGTCCAACACCACCCTGCTAGAGCTGAAGATAGACAACCAGGTACACACGCACACACACACACACACACACACACACACACACACACACACACACACACACACACACACACACACACACACACACACACACACACACCACACACACACACACACACACACACACACACACACACACACACATTCCCCAAATCATTTTTTATCAAGACAACATAGATAATTTTATGTTTTTTATTTTTTTATCTAATATTATGTTATAGATATAGAACACACGTCAAACACACAAGCGCAGATATACCCCCAAAACATACACATTGCTGCCGCGGCTTTTCTCTCCTTAGGACTCACCCACCCACACACACTCACATGCACGCTCACTCAGTCAACACTAATGACCTATTTTACCCCTTTCATCTCTCCTCCTCTCCTCTTCCCCCACTCTCCTTTCCTCTAGTCTCCTCCTCTCCCCCCTCTCCCCCCTCTCCCTCCTCTCTCTCCTCTCCTCTCCTCTCCTCTCCTCTCCTTTCCTCTCCTCTCCTTCTCCTCTCCTCTCCTCCTCTCTCTCCTCCTCCTCCTCTCCCTCTCCTCTCTCTCCTCCCCTCCTCCTCTCCTCTCCTCTCCTAACCTCTCGTCTCCTCCCCTCTCGTCTCCTCCCCTCTCCTCTCCCCTCCTAACCTCTCGTCTCCTCCCCTCTCCTCTCCCCTCCTCTCCTCTCCTCTCCTCCCCTCTCCTCTCCTCCCCTCTCCTCTCCTCTCCTCTCCTCTCCCTCCCCTCCCCTCTCCTCTCCTCCCCTCTCCTCTCCTCCCCCCTCCTCTGTGCGCTGTCGTCTTAACGTGTATTAATGGGCTGACGTCCTGTCCCTCCTGCAGAGCCAGCCGCTGGGTAACAAGGTGGAGATGGACATCGCCAGCATGCTGGAGAAGAACCGGACCCTGCTGAGGTTCGGCTATCACTTCACCCAGCAAGGGCCCCGGCTCAGGGGCTCCAACGCCATGATGACCAACAACGACCTGGGTACACACACACACACACACATTAATACTCACGCATACACACGTACACACACACACACACATTAATACTCACACATCACACACACACACACACACACACACACACACACACACACACACAACACACACACACACACACACACATAGACACAACACACACACACACACACACACACACACACACACACACACACACACACACACATACACACACACACACACACACACACACACACACACACACACACACACACACACACACACACACACACACACACACACACACACACACACACACACACACACACACACACACACACACACACACACACACACACACACACACACATTTAAATAGACATGCATGAACACCTACACACACTTGTTAATTCCGACACATACACACTCCCATTCATACAAACACACACATTCATACACACTCATGCACAGGCGCGCTAACATTAACACACACACATTAATACTCACGCATAAACACGTACAAACACATGCACACATTAATACCAACACACACACACACATACACGTTCATACACACGCGTTAATTCCCACGCATACACATGCAGAAACACACACACATACACATGCATGCACGTAAACACACACACACACACACACACACACACACACACACACACACACACACACACACACACACACACACACACACACACATTGATACACACACATACGTTCAAACACACATGCACAAGCACATTCATATACACACGTACACACATGACTCCGACCAGCGTTTAGGTGGCCCGTGATATGTCAATTAAACACAACTTTGGTCAGTTCAAGGTGCGCTGAATACAAATCGCTGACCACACCTGTAACATCTGGATGTCATCGGTCAGGAACACATCCTGGTCAGCCCCGGCCAATCAAACTGCCCTCCTGGATTATGACAGACTTTCTGAGTTTGTGTGTGTGTGTCCGTGTGACGTGTGTGTGTGTGTGTGTGTGTGTGCGTCCTAACGTGTGCTCCGTGGTGGTGCTAGCCCGGGTGGTCCGGTGTGACCCTGGCACTGATGGCTCCTTCACCCTCACCCTCTCCGTTCCGGAGCTGGAGCGCGCCCTGGGGAAGAAGTTCAAGCCCCGTACCAAGTAATGACCTCTGACCTCTGGGCTGCCACGCTGTGACCTCTGCTGCTGTCCTGCTCCTTCCTGCCCGAGGAAACTCGTCCTCCTCCTCCTCCTCCTCCTCCTCCTCCTCTTCATAATGTCTCTTGCGCTGATCCTAAAACGGATGCACCCTCGTCTTCCACATCTTCTCTTCTCTTTTCCTTGCTCCAGAAGATAGCCGCTTTCCATGATGTCACCTTCTTCTTCTTCTCTCCTCCCCTCACCTCTCTCCTCTGCTCTCCTCTCTAGAGGTTTAATCTCCTGAAGGAGATGATCTCAGCTCTTGACTGTGACAGCCACTTGTAGAGAAGGGCTTGGTCTCCTCTGTGTCTCTGCCCAGCCTGCCTGCTTGAACACTCGTTAAAACAACAACCACTTACTCTGTCCTGAGAACCGATGGGATGTGTTCTACTCTAGAGCAGGGTCTCCACAGCGGTGGGGGCGGACCCAAAATGGGTCGCAATTCATGGTCTCTCTGGTCCTCAGAGGGTTTCAGAAGCCCTTGTCAAAAGGGCGAAGTGTCCCCACCTTGTGAAGAAGTCTCAATTGGAGGACTTTATGGTCCCAAAGCCTCCAACACTCGGCTTGAACTGTAGTCACAACAGTATGTATTACCTAATTCTAATCTCACCTACCCCCTTCTCTCTTCTTTGTCTTTGTGTTTGTTTTCTCTCTCTCCCCTACTCCCTTCTCTCTTCTCTGTCTCTCTGTCTTCTTTTCTCTCTCTCCCTCTCCCTCTCTCTCTCTCTCTCTCTCTCTCTCTTTCTATCTTTGTTCACAGTAAGAAAGAGAAGGCTTGAAGGAGGACCCATCTTCCCAAAGTGTCGGACGAACGTGTAAAAACCAGGGTCCCCCCGTTCAGACGCCATCATGTCTTCTTCATCCCTGTCCATCCACTCCACCTTCTTCACCTCTCCTCAACTCCTCTCTTCTTGTACTTCTGTCCTCCACCCCTCCTGTCCTCCACCCCTCATCTCCTCTCTTTCACCTTCCGTCGTCCTCTACTGGCACCTCCACTCCTCTCTCATCCCCTCTCCTCCACCTCCTCTCCTCTTGTCCTCCCTCCCCACTCCTCCACCTCCTCCTCCCCTCCCTTCCCTCCGTTGCTCGGCGCTAGCCGCTAGCTGCCTAGCTTGTAAAGTAGATGCTAACAGAGACCAGTGCCATGACTGGTGTTTTCAAAGAGCCATAGCAAAGTGTTTCTGAGCTTCAGGATGGGGGAGCCGGCTTCTCGTGGCTAGCAGAGGGCAACAGAAACCTTGGCTGTAGCTCTCGCTCCTGACTAACCAATACGGTGATAGCACAACGATAGAGCTAATTTTTTCAGGTGTTTTTTTTTCAGAAGACCTTTTGGAAGCTAAGGGGTTAGCCTAGTGAACCGTAGCTTGAACCTTGTTTCTACGGTTTCAGATTTATTTAAATAGTTGTATTCTGCTGTAAAGAATGATTAAAAGCTTTTGTTGCTATCCTGCCCTCATGGTGGCAAACACCCCAACACCGTTAGCAATAGCCTCCCAGCTAGTGCCCCATATACATACTCTGTTTTATACATTTAATTTAATGTAAATTTGTTCAGACAGAATACATTGATTAAAGGTACTGTAGGGAAGATTTTAGAGTGATAATTTGAGAATAGTATTAGAATATTTACATTTTTAGACCACACCTGGTTAATTTCTGACCAATCAGGGCATCTCACCCTGATTTGGGTAATCTATTCACCCTGTCAAAGACAGGTGGCGAATGTAAGCATTCTCAATGCTTGAGAAACATAGGGAGGGAGGGAGCAGAGAGGGCGGGACGTTTTTTATGTTTATTTTTTCAAAATCGTGCTCTTTATGCTGTGTTCTGCTCTCTTTACAACTCACCAACCTTACCTACAGCATATTTAAGGGCCTTATCAACAGAGTGGAGGTCTCCTAGTTTTGAGGCCCCCGGTGAAAACTCATTGGCTGCATCCGAATACCTAGTACATACTATTTCTGTCTAGTGTCTACTACTTGACCATACTACACTTGACTGTGTAGTACGGTCTACAGACATGCGTAGAACGCCGCCGAAACTCCACCGGATGTTTGGAGATGACGTATCTCCCCCCAGATGGCGGCAAAATTTACCTGTTTTCCGTCTCATTATCGTTGCTATTGAATAAAAAAAATCTTTCTACGCAAATAGCTCTTGAAATGGATATCTATATATATTATATATATATTATATATATATATGGATATATATATAATGGATATATTGGTGGTGTCGGGTCAGCCATCTCTTCTTCGTTTGTTACCAGACTCCGGTTGCATTGTGGGATAGCGTAGTGTGGTCCGTGGTTCACTTTGGCGGTAGTATGCATTCGGAAACGACTTCCGTACTACAGAATGCATACTAGAGTATTCGGACGCGCTAGATTTTTCGCATACTACAAAATGCATACTATATAGTATGCAAGTACGAGTATTCGGATGCAGCCATGGTGATCGTTGAGAGCCCACTCAGGCAGCGTCATCCTGTCTCATGATGTCACTTCCTCCTCTAATTAGCCTTTAATTGAACAGCCAAATGTTAGCTGGCCAGGAGCCACTGGCTGAGTGAGCCCAGATCAATTAACCACAAGCCCTAACGAGCTGCGGGTGTTTGGACCTTGAGGGCTCCCGTACTCCGCTGCTGTGCTGAACTTTAACCTCCCAGATATAAAGAGAATATATTTATTTGTGAAGGACCTGGGGGAGGGGTATGGAGTTATAAACCCATTTTATTTTGCCTCTGGGATCCTTTACTTGTGCCTGGATTCCACTGTTAGATGCGCATAAAGTGGAGAGGTAATGTTGAGGAAAGGACAGTGTGTTCTCCTCTTATATGCACGTTCACGTGAGGTTTTGAAAACAGACTTTTGTTTAAGAAGCACCAGCCAGGTCTCTCCGGTAGAGATGGTTAACGTCACAGAGACCAACCTGGGTAAATAAGGTTGGACCACTCAGCCTGGAGCTGTCTGTCAACTGCAGCAGGCATGGACGCGTGGAGAGAGAGACTAAACAGTGTAGTACTCCACTAAGTATAACCTTAATTAGATCACCATTACAGCAGGGACAACTCCAGGTGCATTGTGGGTAACCGGGAGATCTGGTGACAGAATGGGTTTATTTCTCAGCTGCTCCCCTGTTGGTCTCTGATGTGTTTGGACTGTGTGTTTTTTTAGTAGTTATTTACTGGAGATGGAGGCCATAAGGTAATGTCCAGGGTACTAGGTTTGTTGAAAGTAGCTGTTATTCATTTAACTATGGAACTTTTGTTGAGACTTTTTATTGTGACACTGACAGATACCGGTTTCCTTTGTAACTGAGAATGCAGATCTGTTTTCACTGTGATGATGTGTGCAAACAACAACCATGTACACATACCGTACACAGCTTCAAAATAAATGTCCATCGTGTATGTACAACCACAGTCTCCGAGCCCTTCAGTGAACTGCACAGCCTCGATCACAGGAAGTCACATTGAATAATCAAAGGAAGTAGTCTTGTGCATGGAGGTGAGGGGAAATACGTTACCTGATTACTGAACTCATTAGTGGCTTTTGGGTGAAGTGACCGCAACGTTAGTTATAAGCAAAATAAAGAGTTAAAGCTGAAGTCAGCTAACTGATTTTATGTTGTTCTTAAAGAATATTCCTAATTTATCTAAATTATAATATTATAAAATGTAACATGAAAACACGTGAAGTTACGTAAAACCTATCTTTCATTTTGATTTGCTATTCATTAAATACACAAGTAGAATACATTTTTATCTCCAACACTGCTCTGCAGTATACCGTTAGAACTGCTAGATGAGCAAACGTTTGCCCTCAAATAAACAATTGAAACCAGGCAAGGTATCCTATACAAAATTTTCATTCTCTAAATTGATCAAATATTAAACGTTAAAAAATTCAACTTAAATATTTTCAACGTCCCCAAATTCAACATGCCAAATTCAATGTATGAAAATTCAGTGTTAACATCCGGGGGCCCAATCCTAGATGCTAGATCGCGGTCAAGCAAGGAGAGCGGGAATAAGAGCGTCACTCGCTGGTTCTTTCTTTCTTGATACAAACGTTACTTCTAAACAGAATTTGACACACTAGCCTATAATAGTAAATGCTCCAAGGTAAATCAACATCATTAAACACTGAAAGACAGGATTGCTCTTCCTTGGGTCCCCCGATGTTAACACTGAATTTTCATTCATTGGAATTGTTGAATTTGGGGACATTGAAAATATTTAAGTTGAATATTTTAACGGTGAATATTTGATTTTGATTTTTTTAAAATTGAAAAATAAAGGTGAAAATGATTTGTTGCAAATGTAAAGACTTATATTCAGAGGCAAAAAAATCCAGATGCGTTATTTCAATGCATAATTATTCTGTGCTTAGAATTCAATGGCTTTTTATTTTCAAAATTCGATAGCAAAGATTTACTTCCGTTCGTAACGTTATATCTGTTTGAGCCACTAGGTGTCGCCAGACATTCTCTGAATTCGGTGCACATTGGGTTCTCTGGTTACTGACAAATATACCACAAAAAATTGGGTTTCTGAACATTGCATCTGATGAAGGACTATTTGAACCTCTGTGAAAATACATTTTCCCACCTTAGGCATGAAATCCCAAACATTATTAGGAGTTTCTTTGGCACTTAGATTGTTATAAATTCAACCCCGTAACGGGACAATTTGATTCCTGTATGAGCAGGGTATCTGCAGGTTTCAGCAAGTCAAATTTAAGACTTTTTAAGACCTTTTTAATACCACCTTGAATGAAATTTAAGACCTAAACACGCGATGGTGGGGGTTTGGCAACAGACGCTCGAGCCAACTTCGGAACACGGAAGTTTCCAGCAAACTTGTCTTTGAATGTGCACCTACCAATTGTCACAGACTAGCTAGCGAGTACGCAGATAATCGTTTATATATGCAGCTAGCAAGAAAGAAGCCTCTCTACATGTCCTTCCTGAAAAGTCCCACGAGAAAAATAAAAAAATATAGTCCTGCCCCGACAAATTTAAGACCTTGAGTTACAGTATTTAAGACAAAGCATATGACATTTGTAACAAATTTAAGACTTTTTAAGCCATTCAATTTAGAAACATGAATTTAAGACTTAAGACTTTTTAAGGATGCGCGGACACCCTGACATATATAACTCAAGTAATTACTGATATCTTAACGCTAAGCTTTTATCTTTGTATAGATGTTTAGAACATCATTCATGATCACAATAATATGAGGTTAAAGAATACCTTCTCAATGGTTACAGAGTCGTTGTCGTCCTGACTCCAAGACTTGCAGTTTTCCTCATTGCTGAAAAGCAAAAGAAACACTGCATGAAGAAACACAGAGTCCTCTAACTCGACGCCGTGAACTGCAGAGCAAGGAGCACCGCTCCTCGCAGATTATTAGTTGGATTGGAGTGGCAGCGTTTGGCTATGCAGACGGGACAACAGCTGAAGCATAACACAGAATAGAATTCACAACCGATTGACGAACGATGACCAGGCGGCCAATTAGGTGGCCTCACCTTTCCTGAGGTGCGCTGCGAGGGGGGTTCCAGGGCCGCCTGCCAGGGGCGTACGGAGGGTGTCAGCGTGGCCGCGAAGGACAGACCCACTCTCATCTCCCTCGGCTCAAGACTCTCCTGCAGAGCAAAGAGCAACGTTTTGGAAGACCACAACCTAGAAATACCCGACATTGCTCCTCCTTAATCTGTGACACCAACACACACACACACACACAACACACACACACACACACACACACACACACACACCACACACACACACACACACACACACACCACCCCACCTGGTCCGGGCTCCTCCCTCCCCCAGAGGCGGGACCCCCCGTCCGTCTCAGCCGGTCCGCGGCGCTCATCGTGTTGTGACCAGCGTAGAACAGTCCGCTGTCAGTCTCCATGTTCTCCCCGTCTTCTGTCTTCTGTCAATTCAAAAACACCCGGGAAGTGAGCGCGCTGACCTGAGGGGGGCGTGTTAAGGTTTGACCTGAGGGGGGGCCGTGTTGAGGTTTGACCTGAGGGGGGGCCGTGTTGAGGTTTGACCTGAGGGGGGGCCGTGTTGAGGTTTGACCTGAGGCAGTGAGGTGGGTGTTAAGGTGGAGTTTGTGACCAGCTGAACCTCGTGGTTCTGACCACAGCAGGGTTTGCTTTTAGCGTCCTGCTCTGTGGCAGGAAGTGTTCCTAAGCTAGACCTGGCCCCTGATTCTCCGCGGTAGGGCTGACCTTGCGTTGAGAGCAGAGGAGGAATGTTGTGTGTGAGAGGGTGACCCGCAAGAGATTTTATCAGGGGTCGGCTGCAGAAGCCGCGAAGAAGGAAGTACTTTATAGGTTCAATTCCATGGAAGACTCTTTCCTGAGATGTAGAATGCAGCTGTCTCCCATTGAAGGGTGTCAGGGAACACCAAGGCCCTTAAACGAACCACGTCATGTCAACCAAATGGTCTGGCTACACCCCCACAAACCTTTGACAACAGGCAAATGGAGATAACCACCAGTCATGAATACCGGGAAGATATTCTATTACAATTTGAATTGAGGGGCTCGGGGACAAGTTCAGACTGCATGTTTGTTTTCCCTGAAAGCCGTGGATGGAATGGAACAGTTGTTACTAAATATCCCATATTATGCTTTTTTAGGCGTTAATAATTGCATTTGGGGGGATACTAAGGAGGGTTACGTGACCTGCATGTAAACCCTTGCTGTATTCGTGTGTCGCTTATTTTGTATCCATGTCCCTTTATAGGCCCTCACCTCCCGAGTGGCCCAGTCTGCTGGTGATTGGTCAGACGCGCATTGTGTTGCGATGGTCTCGTACGCTTTGTGCTGCACAATGGCAAAGTCACACCCCCGGAAGTTGTAAACATTGGGGGTAGCCGGGAGGCGGGACATCTGTACTTCAGCCCCGCCCACTGCAGTCTGAGGTCACACTGTTACGGAAGTTAAGTGAGTTAACCTTTTTCTAGCTTAGCAGACGTAAAACATGTCTACCGACGTCATATGTATAATTTAAAACATATTCAAACTAATTCTTCCAGTATCAAGGTAAATCACCTGTCCCTTGTGTAGAATGACTTTTTGTAAGTATATTTTATAATATCTAAATAATGATAATTTAACTTTCAAGTAGGATATTGCAACTTACTGTACAAGCGGTCTTCATAAATCCTGAAAATACTTTAACATAAACATTAGATTACGACTTTCCTATAATTTTCTACTTGTCCTCCAAACTGTTGCATACAGTTCAACAAACATTTATCTAATATTTGTAATTATTTTTCCACAAAATATATGAAAATAATCAAGTAACAGGGTTCGAACACACTGTAACCAGGAGCTTGACACACGTAACCAGGTTGAATGAATGACACAACATTTAATCAACTGAAATGGACTTTAATTATTAATTAAATGGAACAACAGAGATCGGAGAGAAACATAACAATTAAGTATATAATATTTTACAATTTTTTGAAAATAATCTGTCCTCATATGAGAGGACAAAAAATGAGAAATGACTGGCTGAACGCTGTATTCAGTTTAATCAGAATCAGTTTGTTACATACTCAACACAGTTGCGCTCTTAACAATAAATGTATTTGTTAACATTCAAATAATTTTGCTTTTTTTAATAATAAACATTACAATCACTATACAATTTAAAATTTTTTATTAACATTTCATCCTTTCAGGTCAGGCAGCCTGTCCCAGATCTCTTCTGATGTGCATGTGACGTGAATCACGTCTGTCACGGGCTGCAGAAGTGGGAATTGAGCTCAATGCACATCGTTCAATGCATACCACAGCACATCCTTTGTACAGGCCAAAGAACCTTTTTTGGTTCTTCCAGCAGTGGTGCATGCATTTGACTTGTACGTTCGTTTCATCTGTGAAAGGATTATCCCCGGGCACAATGCCTTGTCATAGGTGAGCACGCACCACTCCCCTATTACCCCAGGATCATCCCAATTGATTGGTTTCTGCCCTTGGGACACAGTAGCTGGTGACACAGTAGCTGGGATTTTGCTAACAAAGCTGAAATGCTTGGTATTCCAGCATTCACATTCAAGCTTTCCATTGGTGTCTCTTATTTTTTTGGATGCTTTCTTGCCTGCTGAATGACTAAGATGAAACACATGGAAAGGGGATCGTTAGTTTTACATTAGTAGTGACATAGCAATTAGATACACTAGGACATTAGGGTGCAATAATTGACCACCATGGCTTTCTGTGTGTATGTGTGTGTTGTCCGTCTGTCTGTTTGTATGTCAATATTACATGAAGTATGTAGTCTACCCCTTGACTTTATACACCCCACCACTCTCGAATCCCCCCCCCCCCCCCCCCCCACACACACACACACACCAACTGGATCGGGATCTTGGATCCCACCGTTGAGGACCCTGGTCTGGCTTGCACTGCATCCTTGAATCATCACTGTCGGGACTGTGTGGAGGGGTTAGAGAGTAGGCCCACCTGTTTTTCAATCTCAGCTCTCCTTTTCTGTCTGTCTTTAGCCTTCCGCCACGCCTGTACGTTACGTCTTTACCTCTCTCACTTCAGGTCACTGATTGCTTTTCTTTTCCCTGCATCTGTATTCTCTTTTCCATCTCTCTTCTCCTTTCCTTTTCAGGTAGTCATTCCCTTCTCTCTGATCGGCGTTGCTGCTCCG
>OLKM01002264.1:70045-72545 GCA_900291075.1 Melanogrammus aeglefinus | reverse complement strand
TCTCCCCGTGCCCTGGAGCATAAAGGTACGGCCACACCAAAAGCGTTACCCGCGTATCACGCGTATAAAATCGGCAATTCTTCCATAGGGAACCATTGGTTTACGCGCGTATGAGACGCGTACACGCGTTACACGCGTATAAGCAACATTTTACTCACGTTAGGCGCGTATGAGGCGCGTATATATACGCGCGTACATATACGCTTACATACTTATGATGCGCGTTCGAGGAGCTTCAAAAATTTATGGTTGAAACTTTTTACGCGCGTACGCGCCCAGCAATAGCCTTAATCAGCGTTGAAGCTTGACCCGACTTCACTGGCAGAGAGACGGAGAGGACAGAACCGCAAATGGAGGACCAAAACTCATCATCGCTGTGTCGGAGCCGTCCTGTCCTGCACAACCACCAGGATTGTGTTGTACCGGGACACAGGAACAAGAAAGAGAGGGCTGGGTCGACGTGGCCGAGGAAATGGCCTGTCTGGCCTCAAATCATCTATGTGCTGAATGTTTCAGCAAAAAGAACAATCTATGGGGCGGGGGCGGAGTTTTGAGCTGGCTGGTCTCATCTACGCGCGTTACGCGCGTATCTGACCATTTTTGACACAAAATGGTCAAGCAACATTTTAGCTGCGTTACGCGCGTACATGGTACGCGAGGTACGCGCTTGGTGTGTTCGCGGCATAAAAGCAGCAGACCCATAATTATCGTTATGAGAGACACCTGAGTGCGTCCCTTCAACATCCTATGATACGGCTCTGATAGAAGAATCTCTTAAAGGGTTAACAGTTGTCTTGTTGGTGGCTTGTGAGCAGAAACACAACATAAACACGATTTGACATTCCCCTCTTCATTAAATGATGACACGAGACAAAGGCAAGCGCTGGTCGATTATAATGTTTATTAAGTGTGATGTCAGGCGTAACTGTATAGACACCTACTCAGTGGGGATCAGGGACTAGGGGATAACTAATAAGGAGGGGGGGGGGGGGGGGGGGTTCAGTCGGATCCCAAGACACTGAAGGCCTTCACAACAGTTGGGCCAGATGCTAACTTGATGGTAAAGGAATCCCAAGGCAAATCCTTGTTGTTTTTACAAATGGATTGGACTGTACAGTGCTTGGTCGATCCTATAGTTCTGATCCACTGAATCCTGTGTTTGGTGTTCTGTACGTGTGGACAGACGTGCAGATAAGTCGAGTGTGCCTGATTGGCCAGAGGGCTTTATTAGCGTTAGCGTAGCTAGCTGGTGGACAATACAAGTGCTGGATATCAGGGCCCTGTAGCCAGTGTCGTAGAACTGCAACTGCTTTCAAGTGGGGGTTGATAAAGTTTTGGTAACATGAATGTTATAATTAGATATTATATGTATCGAATGTTTCTGTTTTGTTCCCCGCTGATTGTGTTAACGACTTATTTAGACATAAGGCATAATAATCTTCTGCTGAACTGTTTTTTGATTTTTTATTGTACGTGATACGGTTGACACTGCACGCCATCACCTCTCCCCTCTCGTCTCTCCTGCTCTCCTCTCCTTGACTCCTCTCCTAGCCTTGTCTGCTCTCCTCGTCTCCACTCCCCCTCAGTGTCCTTTTCCGTGTCACAACTCCTCCTTGTCTAAACTGTTCTCCTCTCATTTCCTTATCTCCTCCCCGCTGCTCATATATCCCCCCCCTCTCATTTCCTGTACTCCTTCCTTGTCATCTCTCCTCATCTCCTCCTTTCCTTTTCAATCACAATCTATACCATCACATCGACATAAAGGAAGCACATAGTCTATTGGTCATATTAGCCCCCGGAGTGAGCTACTAAACACAGCATACACTACCTGTTAAAAAGCTGAAGAATGGGAAACGGTCACACATCTATTCAATTCAATTTTATTTTGTTTTTATTAGACCCTTTATCACCTGTACAGTCTTAAAGGGCTTAACAGGCCAACTATTTATGACGTTCCCTGACCCTGGCCCCCAAGAGGGCAAAAAAAAAACCCTCCCTTAATCAGCAAGAAAGAAATCTTCCAGGGATGGTCAAGAGTGCAATAGGTGCTATAATTGACATACATACATACATATATACATATATACAGACAAAACATTTGAAATCGGTGATGGGCTGCTGGCCGGTTAATCATAAGGAGAGTCCACCAATCGCAGTCACTGCAAGACGCTAGAACAGAGAGAAAAATGAATCAGAAGGGAAAAGGGCATACCCGAAATGTAGACTGCTGCTAATATAGTAACAGAACAGACAAACACGCATCAATACAGTCGGGAACAGAAGCATTATCATGATCAGACCGACACTCATGATCAGACAGACGCACATCTGAGCCTTTTGAAACGTGCAGTCCAATCTATGGCATTATCTCCAAAAACACAAGAAATGACGTTTATTTAAGTTAAACAGTTTCCTATATTTGTGTGCATTATATTTGCTGCAATTGTCAAGAAAAATCGCAAAATAACTCCATTACTTTATAGCTCAAGGTCTATTTTGA
>OLKM01002264.1:42545-65045 GCA_900291075.1 Melanogrammus aeglefinus | reverse complement strand
CACACACACACACACACACACACACACATTATACTGAACAGCTGATGGCGGGGACCAGAGCAGTGGCTCATCTCACAAACACAGGTATATATATTATCTGCCATCTAGCAGGCCACGTCGTCCACAAACTCATCAGGTTTTGCCGTGCTGGATAAATTCATCTCATCTCATCTCATCGTCATCCGCTTATCCGGGGTCGGGTCGCGGGGGCAGCAGCTCAAGCAGGGGGCCCCAGACTTCCCTTTCCCGAGCCACATTGACCAGCTCTGACGGGGGGATCCCGAGGCGTTCCCCAGGCCAGTGTTGAGATATAATCTCTCCACCTAGTCCTGGGTCTTCCCCGAGGTCTCCTCCCCACTGGTCGTGCCTGGAACACCTCCCAAGGGAGGCGCCCAGTGGGCATCCTTACCAGATGCCCGAACCACCTCAACTGACTCCTTTCTAAGCAAAGGAGCAATTGCTGGATAAATTGATCTTACTAACTCATGGTGGTTTGTATGAATGGTTGTATGGTTATATGTTTTAATGGAGTCTATTAGCATCATGATATACTGTTATTATCTGTTGGTATATTCTTTAATATGTTAACTTTTTAGCTTAAGATCTTTAATATGTTAACTTTTTAGCTTAAGATCTTAAGATGAAAGGAAAAAAACAGTTGAAATTTTGGCTGCTGGGTAACACCGACACGTTTACAGAAATGTTGATGAATATGCACTGTCCTCTAAATACGTCAATTAAATTAAATTAAATGTAAGACTTTAGGTCTGGTGCTCTTTGTCGTCCATCCTCCGCCAGGCTTCAGTCATGCTGCGGAGTACAAGAAACAATCATTAAAGATTCATATGGCTGATGTTGAGAATCAGGGTGGAAAAAACAACGAAATGAAAACACTAGCAAGCGCCAATCCAAAAGGAGCCAAGCTCCAACATCCAGCCAGCCCACAACAGCCCAAAGGCGCTTTAAACACATTAAGGGTTGCAATGGAAGCATTTGGACGAACCATTAACGTGGTCTGTCTGCCCCAGCACCCAGACCACGTCACTGCTCCACCAACTGCCAGCATCCAGCCAGCATGACTGCTACTTCACCTGCTGTCCTTCTCCTCCACCTGTCAGCATCAGGCCAATATTCCTGCTCCTCCACCTCCCAGCACCCAGCCAACATCACTACTCCACCTCCCAGCACCCAGCCAATGTCACTACTCCACCTCCCAGCACCCAGCCAATGTCACTACTCCACCTACCAGCACCCAGCCAACATCACTACTCCACCTACAAGGACCCAGCCAATGTCACTACTCCACCTCACAGCACCCAGCCAACATCACTACTCCACCTCACAGCACCAAGCCAATGTCACTACTCCACCTCCCAGCACCCAGCCAACATCACTACTCCACCTCACAGCACCCAGCCACTGTCATTACTCCACCTCCCAGCACCCAGCCAATGTCACTACTCCACCTCACAGCACCCAGCCAACATCACTACTCCACCTCCCAGCACCCAGCCAACATCACTACTCCACCTGTTTTTCAATCATGGATAAATAAACCTGAAAAATCGCAGTTCATTTGGGACTACTTTGGGAGAAATCGACTATACGTTTAAAGGAAATAAATCCTTATCTTGCCTACATGTTATATTAATTAAATAAGTTGGGAAAAAGTTGACTATTAATCCTGTTTGCCACAGGTCTTGAAGCGAGCACTCTCACTTTCAATGCATCGGAGAACCGTCGTACTGTCGGTCGAGAGAACAGACTGCTGAAGTGGGACATCCATTTCTTCCAGCAGCATCTTGTCCACCTTCACCGCGACAACTACTGCAGTTAACTCAAGCTTTGGAATGGTGATTTGCTTAAGCGGGGCTACTCTAGACTACCTTGTGTGAAATTCATCAACACATGGCAAGATGCTCTGCCAAAGCCTTGCTCACGTGCATCAGAGAAGTGACGCTACCCTGCTTTTACGGTGTGACTAAATCCCAGATGCTAAAAACCTTGGTTTACGTTGAAGCCTGAGAGGTGAGTGAGATCTTCCAGCCACTTACACACCATTGATCAGCTTGCCAGCCACTGATTTCTCCCTTGCCTTGCTTTTCCTTGCACAAGTCCCTCAAAATAAGCTTGGCAGGAAAACAAACTGGTAGCCGGGTAGCCAAGAGGGTCATCGATAGAATATACAATAGAGATGCAAAAGGATCCCTCTTCGGGTCCTTGGCTTGTCCTGCAGCTTGATAATGTATGCAGATGTATCAACTTCTGGGCACCTAGGGCTTGTTCAGTGGGTAGTGGCATCATGAGTGGGATCAAGATATTTTGGCTCGGTGCTCTGGCTGGATGAACGACAAGACTTTTCTTACGCAGCTCACCCATTTAGTGAGGATAAAACCCCTCCTATTCCCTCAATAAACTCCACATCTTCCATTGTCTTGCGCGAAAAATACAGTATACGCTTTCAACGCTTTTCCATCAACAGACCTTATTTGTGGCCAATTCAAGGCTATTTCAATGTAAGCGCTAGCTATCATTAGCTCATCTCCATAATTCTTCTGGAGCAGTCGTTTCATTTCTTTGAATCCTCTGTGCGGTAGCATGTTTTCGCAGCTACGCCAAAGCTCTTGGGATTTCCTCAAGAGTTTGGAAATCATTGTGCATGCACTCTTGCAGATTACCAGCATCACTCAATGAACTTTCCACCTGTGTCGTTTACCAGTTCTCTGAGCTAGCACCCCTTTTCTGGTTCCAATTGTAGTGTATACTCCAATACCTGTCATCTTCATCATTCTTTCAGATCCCATTTGTACGGCGTCAATAACATCCTTTTCTTCCGCCATTGTATCAGCAGAAAAATGCGTAAATTGCATGCATAATATGATTAAAAGATAGTTTCCCCTTTTATCATTCCGACAGGTGCATCACGAACTTCTGATCCACGCAGACTCAAAGGCTTTACTGAGGCAAGTCATCATGTCATCACAGCACACACGCAGAGAAATTCACTGAGATGCTACGACATCATGCATCTTTGATTAAATAAGCAGATCTGAGGCTTTAACAAGGTTCTCAATCCTTCCTTTTCCTTTTCCGAAGTGTTGGTTCAGTCAAGGTCACATGGAAAAATTCTTCCAAGTGACACTCTGTGGATCGTTCATCTTTTTCTCAGAGTTGCACAACTAATTGTAGTGATATTAAAACGCAGTTCTCTGCACGACTGTGACCTGTCCTGGTAAACGTTCAATATGTATCACCACACACACAAAAATGAGCTAAATGTAGCCGGAACTTTGACTTTAAAAATTCAACGAATCCACCCTGTCCTGTCCTTTGCGTTGGCTTTGTGAGAAGGTCCTTCGACAGAACATCTGCTGTGTTTGGCTTCCTTAGACATGTTGTAGCTCAAATGCTCGCTAAGTTAGCTAATTGCGAATGCCGGGATGGAGCAGGGATTTGAAATTTGAGAGAAGGGAGCGGGAGTGGTTATTCACCTGGGAGGGGTTGAATTATGCCTTTTCAAGCCCTCCTGTTCTATCAAATCTTGGGATATCCTGCTGTGAAAGTGTTAAGGGGAACCAAACGCTTGACACAGGGAAGCAGAGAGGGAGTGAAAGGAAGTGGGGTTTATTGGGGCAAGGGTAAAGGACAAGCCAGGGCTAGGCAAGCGATGGTCAGGCAGGCGAGGGTTTGTTAATAGGCAGGCAGTCAGGCAGGCAAGGGCTCGGTGACAGGTGGGTAGTTAGGAAGGCGAGGGTTTGTTAACAGGCAGGCAGGCAAGTGCTTGGCGACAGCGGTTCGACAGCAGGTAAGCAGGGTGACGGATGGAGAACTAAAGGAGAGGGATAAGGTTTACTGGGGAAAACAGGGAAAACAGGCTTAGATCTTAGTTTAACGCTGGTAATAACAAACTAGACCAGCATATGAACATTTTAAAATGTAAATAAACAGACATTCCTGTATAATTAGTTTCACACCAAACTACATTTACCGTTTGAACCAACGTAGCTATAGTACATTGATGCGAGACGGGTTGGTGGATTGAACGTGTTGTAGTAGCAGAGAATGGCCTGCGGGGCAGTATGTAGATTGTTAAATACATGAATAGGCTTGAATTTAGTAATATGGAGGTTTCATATTTTTACAAAATGGATTACGTGAATATTACTGAATAACAATTATGTATATTAAATGTATTGCAGGAGTTTAGCTTGACATTAACCAAGTTAAAGGACAATTAAATGAGCCGCACAAAACATGTGGAAGTCAATGTGGTATTTTAATATATAAACAAAAACACTTGACAGAAGTTTAATACAATTTGGTAAATGAAAGCAGAGAAAATCATTTCCAAAATGTCACCGCCATTCCGAAAGCAAGTGAAGAGGTTTGTGTATAAGCAGTCCTCCCTGACCAGCTCTGTCCCTGACTCTAAACCCTGACTCTCAACCCTAACGCTGAACCCTCTGAGGGCAGGAAGACGCGCCTTCAGTGTAAAGGTTCGAACCACAGAGAAGGAAAAAGAAGAGGAAGCAGTAGAGAGTAGTGAAGTAGTGAGGTTAGTGGCAGACGTGAGGGAAAGGCGTGTGGAAGCACACGGTTACATGTGGGGTCAAGAAGGTCACTCCCACTGGAGGTCATTGATCCATCAGCCTCAGACCACTGAGTTCAGCAGGTCTTGAGGATGAGGCTCAGATGAACTGAGGAGACGGGACCAGCAGGATGTCAGGATCAGGACGGGTTCAGCTCAGGTGTGTCTACCCCTGACCAAACAGGAACAGGTGAGGTTCAGCTCAGGTGTGTCTGCCCGGATCAAACAAGGAAATGGATTAGGTTCAATATTCAAAAGATGCAACATTATCTGAACCAAAGATAAGTCATTAAGGAGCAGGCAGTCTTTAGGGCGCCTTGCTCAAGGACGCATCACTGTATTCTGAGGACCTAGTCCACTATGTCCAGATAATGCAAACTCACAAGGAATCCTTGATGGTAGAGTCCTGGTTGTCCTAAGGATTTGCCTTCCAGGTGCGCGGCTTCTCCATCAGTCCTCCAGATTCCTGGACTGGTTAGAAACGTAATTTGTCTCCAATTAAAAAAGGTAACAAACACAGTAGTAGTTTGTCTCTAATGTAAGGTAACAAACACAGTAGTAGTTGGGCTCTAATGTAAGGTCACAAACACGGGAGTAGTTGGGCTCTAATGTAAGGTCACAAACACAGGAATAGTTGGGCTCTTATGGCACGTAACAAAGTAGCAGCTGTAGTTTGTCTGGTAACCAACCCCAGTAGTATGCCATAACTTGTACTGGACAAACTAATCCTGCGTTACAAGAAGTCCACTCTGTTTATTTTATGCAAACTTACGAGGACCCTGGTTGGTAGAGTGATGTCGTCCTCCAGAGGCTCCTCCATCAGCTCTCCTCAGCCAGAGTCCTGGTCTGGAACAAACAGCGCGAGTCTGGCCCCAACGTCTGATAACAAACATGTAGTTTAGTCTTATTTTTTTAAGCCCTTTATTTTCCACTTTTGTTGTTAGGTTAATACAAAGTTACAATCCTTGTTGGTAGAGTGATGGTCATCCTCCAGATTCACGGCTCCCCTACCAGCTTGCCTCCGCTCCAGAAACAAGTTCTAGTAAGAAAACACAGCGGTAGTTGGTTGACGCATGTCAAAGTAACAGCTGTATTTTGCCCTTTAAGTCGACCATGTTAGTAAATACAACCTTACGAGGAATCCTTGTTGGTCAATTTCTAGTCGTCCTCCAGCATCTCAGCTCCTCCATCAGCTCTCCTCAGAGTCCTGGTCTGGAACAAACAGCGGAAGTCTTGCTTCAACATGTGGTAAAACCAGATGTCTCCATCAGCTCTGCTCAGACAGAGTCCTGGTCTGGAACAAACAGCGGAAGTCTTGCTTCAACATGTGGTAAAACAGATGTAGTCGTCTAGTATATACAGTATGGTACAAATGCTGGTAGTAGTATTCTACGAGAAGTGGCAGTGAGTGTGATGATTACTTCAGAGTCAAGCTCCATCTACCCCACGACAGACGTCCTTCACCAGGCAGTGCCTCCACCAGCCCTTCCACAAGGCAGGGCCTCCATGAGCTTTTCCACCAGGGAGGGCCTTCAGCACGACTCCATCAGCTCCTTCAGCATGGCTCCTCCATCAGCCATGGATTCCTGGTCTGGTTACAAACAGTTGGTTTCAGCAGTAAATCACCTGGGGACGCAACACACCCCACCTCCTGCATCTGAGGTTCACTTGTAAAATGGAAGACAAATTTAAATCATATTTAAACACTTAAATTAGACAACGTCTGCAGATTGCCACGTTCATTAATTCATCCACTACGGTCGTAGCAGCACTAGTAACAATAATGGCTCCTACGATTCTTACATAACCCTGTATGAATTAACTCAAAATCACAGCTTGGCGCAGATTTAAAGTCGTAAGATGATCAAAACCAGACCCAAAGTACCGTGGATTTTAGTGTTTCAGATGAGCTTGGTGATGGTTACCCTCTGGTCCGGTGCTGCAGGCCCCTGGTCTCCAGCCTCAGTCTCCGGTCCATCCTGGCACCACAAGCCTCCGGTCCCCAGCCTCTCAGCCTCACCTTTCAGCTATAACAGCAGATTTACATCAGCATTTGTCCAACAATAAACTTAATTGACTCATCCGAAACAGAGTTACACAATTTATTGGAATATTATTTTATAACTCAAGGCTAGTAAAGACTTGAAACCAGACACGAGCATCCCGTTTTTGGGAATGAAGACAGAGCAGTCCACAAGTTTAAAGAAGTGGTTCAGGCCATGCATTGAAACTGACCTGAGAAGACTCTACTCACACAACACTAGAGCACTGACCTGTTCTGGACGACTTCTGACAGGAGATGGAGGTCTGGCTCTGGGTGAGGAGGTGGAGGTCTGGCTCTGGGTGAGGAGGTGGAGGTCTGGCTCTGGGTGAGGAGGTGGAGGTCTGGCTCTGGGTGAGGAGGTGGAGGTCTGGCTCTGGGTGAGGAGGTGGAGGTCTGGCTCTGGGTGAGGAGGCAGACACCTTGGGACAAACTACATGTTACCTTTTGAACCTTGTACAGCTCTAGAGAATCTTCTACTGTAACATGTGGGAAGGACGGCCATTATTTTAGCTTTGATATTATCCAGTTGGTAACTCTGCACCAAAGTCTTTGTTTAACTTCTGTGTGCAATTAATGACAGCAGATATTTAGAACGTACAAAAGCTGAAGTAACAAAGAACACTAAGCAGTATCGATATTAAATCAAATATACTCAGCCATATTCAGGTGCTGGGTTCCATTGAAGAAATGTCAAATTGTCTTCCACCTTGAAATGATTTTCAGCCTTCACTGATGTCAAAAATGGGCCCGCAAGTAGAACGCGGTTTTGTACGCAGCGAGAGTCCCGTCACGTCAACGTGGTTAAAAGTACGGCGAAACCATCGGAAATTAAACATATTATACGACATACGTGTCAGTATGTATTTAATATCAAACTTAAGTTTAAGATAAGGGTCAACAATTCCCAATGGAAACGACTGAAAAATAGTTTCCGTTGGCAACGGCTCGAGGTAACGCAAATACAATCCAGAACGTTCCGCCAGATTCCCTCAGGGGACTCCCGTCCAACTAAATGCCAGGTGGTTTCTTATGGTTGTTAAGACTACAACGTTCTATGCTAACCATTGGGACTAAATCAAGTGACTGCACTCAGAACCTTCCACGGCGGGAAGCACAAACCGTCCGACTGGAATCCGAACATTCCAGCCGGAACCAACCAAAGAAAAAACAGAACCAGCGCCTCACCTTGAGCTGAACGAAGGAAGATCCTGAAGTCCAGCGATGGTCTTCATTAAAATACAGCCAACAGACTTACCTTGATGTGATCTGTTTGTTGCTGTTGGTCATTACAACTATTCAGTGTACCTTTACATTATTATGCACCCAGTGTGTACAAGTTATATCACTCAAAACCATACAAAGAACCAAACTACGTACGTCCCACAACAACTTTAAACCTAAAATCATTCAATACAAAACCGTGTCTACATTTTACAATTATCTAGATTATTCAGGGTACAAACCATACAGAGCCAATCTAAACGTTGAGCTCACAGAGAGCCGACCATAGCCCTGCAACGTCACCCTGACCGCCTCATCACCAACAGCAAATCATGCCAGCCAACCAACACATGTACAGCCCAGTGAGATGTGGGCATCTGAGTGAAAGGACTGCCCATAATAAAAAGAAGCCGAATTCCTGAACTATCCAACCATCTTCATGGTATAAAGATTTACAGACTTGACATGCTATTGTGTTCTAATCGCCTTTGTCTGCTCCCTCGTTACTTATTAAACTCTACATCTCCATCACTAGAGTGTTGCATCCTACTCATGGGGGTGTGGTCTGAGTGAGCAGAGATGCATGCTGGGATACAGTGCTGTCTGAAGTCTTCAGTTCTATAGACACGCCCCTCAGGAGAAACCAAGTGTTTGAGAAACTGTCGTGACATCAGTTACATGAGCTGGAATATCCTTCTAGATGGCGCCAGGATTCTCAGAGGAGAAAGGCCAAGAGGAAGAAGTGAGGGTTCTTCCTCTCAGCCAGTGGAACACAACAACGGTCTTCATCAGAGTAACATGGAACACTTTGAAACATTCTCCTCTTTACACCTTGAAGCCCTAGTGAAGGTTTCCTTTCCTCCTCAGCTGAAGAGCACAACTTCAGCTCGAAGAGCGCACTAGTTGGGGCTCCCAGGTTGGTTCGGATTTAAGGGAACCAATCGTTCAGCTAGTCCTGTCCGAAACAAATACAGTACAGCCTGAGAAGACGTGCAACTGAGAGCAAGACAAGATCCACAGGGCTCTCCATCAATCCAGCCAGGTAGGAAGAGACGTCTCATTACAGGTCTGAAGGTCATCTTGAATACATTGAGGTCCCTTTCCAACTTCAGACTCTCCTTGTGGAATGCCTTTCGGTGTCCATCCTCCATTGATCCTGATTGGTGTAGTCGTAGTTTGAAGTCACTGATCTGAACACACCGCTTGCATCCTTTTCCACTTGAGTTGGATACTCTCCTTCCTGCCCAGTGCGTTGGATATCGCTCTGGAACGTCACTCAGGGCTCTTCATGTCTACTGGAGGCCCTTAAGTAAACGTCCATGTGGCAGTCCATCAGGCATGATTTATTTGACCATTCCAATATCTCAAGCCAATCACACAGACCCCGTATGAACATTATCACGGTCAAAGCAAGCCCGACACACACAAGAACAAAGGACACGCACGTAGAACCCTATGCCAGGTGTGTGTGGGAGACACACACAAGAACCCTATCGATGCTCAAAAATCATCCATCTCATGTAAAACCCCCCCCCACACACACACACACACACACACACACACACACACACACACACACACACGAGCCATAAAAGGCCAAACACTCATGCAGGGTAAAAACCTCATGCCAAATAACATTCCATCATCCACCCCCAGCTCTCCTGCCAGGGCACCCAGAACAACCAATGTCTCCAGAGACGTATATGATGTACAACATTCTTCAGTGGCGTCCCACATTGGTGATGGATTATGCTTGGAGTCTCCAAAATGTATCCCAGATTGATTCAACGTCTCTGAAGCCATGTGTTTGTAGTCCAGTGGCTTCCTGAATGAGGGGCTTTCACAGATGCAAACGGTGCAGCTTTAGTCAGCCTGAGGACAGGAAGGACGTCATCTGTCAGAAGACCACCCAGTGGAGGGGGGTGGCTCTTGAGGAGCAAGATCCATATGGGATGGCCCCAAATAAGACCTTCTTGGAAATTAAACTGTTCCTGAGGGTTCACGATGCCTGGAGGAGACGGTTGAATGCGTTCCATGGTTCTCTGTGTCAGACTGAAGTTGTGTTTTAGTTGTTGAGATGAGGAGCCCCCTCATCTCCCCCTGGTGTTTCTCCTTCTGAATCCCTGTCTCCATCTTAAAGAACATTCCAGTCCATGTAACTGACGTCATGACGGTTTCTCAAACACTCGGTTTCCCCTGAGGGGGCGTGTCTACAGACCTGTAGACTTCAGACAGCTCTGTATCCCAGCATGCACCTCTGCTCTCTCAGACCACACCCTGATCAGTGAAGCAACACTCATGTGATGAAGATGCAGAGCTCAGGAGAGTAGCTGGAAAGAAGACTAAAGATATCAGAACCCAACCCATTACTCCAGCTTACAACAATGACTTAGAGCCTGTAACCATCTTAACAAATCATTAAAACCAACATAAACCAAAGACCTAAGTAACCCATGAACCAATAAAACATCCATACTATTCAGATCAACCTTCAGGTAACGGGTTAACTCACCAGGAAGCCAAAATACATCAATGTGCCCAAGAGTGATGAGAAACTTATGACTTACAGTTTGCAGTTCATCTTCATGGTTAAGTTGGGATACTCACAGAACTGCAGATAAATATCCATGATAGACCTTTGAAGGAAGGAACAGCTTACTCATGGTCCCCAAACTTGTGCACTGTCCCACAGTTCAACATCTCCATTAAATCAGATATATGAATGACAATACAAATTCAGGGCTTTTGGGATCATCCAGCTTTTAAATAATGATTAAGATAATTAACTAATATAATATAAAGTTGTACAAATTATTTGACTCATTAGTCAAGAGTGATTCACCTTTTACTTTGACAAGTTTGAATGTATAGTCTCTAAAATGTTACTTTCAGGTAGAAACATTATTTAAATTTCAAATGAGAGTTAAACCACCACAATGCACCAATTTCCTTCACACATTATCAGTGATTATATTCAACATACAAGTCACATCAGTTGTGCTTTGCCACACAATTCTACAAAAGTCTTTAACCTGTGAAACAGGAAGAGATATCATATAAATCACAACAGACCTCAACAAAACAGTACACAGACGTTCTGGTTTCTGTGAACACAAAAACATACCGCGTTTGGGAGACGCTTCACTGCCAAATAGTGGAGGACAGCACACCATAAACTGTTCTGTTCGGTCCCTTTTAAGTGAAACGCACCAGATGCAACCAATTAACTAATTGGCAGGCGAGCTGTGTGTGTGTGTGTGTGTGTGTGTGTGTGTGTGTGTGTGTGTGTGTGTGTGTGTGTGTGTGTGTGTGTGTGTGTGTGTGTGTGTGTGTGTGTGTGTGTGTGTGTGTGTGTTGTGTGTGTGTGTGTGTGTGTGTGTGTGTGTGTGTGTGTGTGTGTGTGTGTGTGTTACTACTGTTTGATGTCAAGTTGGTGAAAAGGAAGTCACGTGTGATCTTGCGTCCCTGTGTGTGTAGTGAGCGGATATGGACAGCAGAGGGCGACGTTACCACACGAGAACATATGCTCCCTGAGCGCTCTGCGAGACACCGTCTCCATTGCAACCGTAACTTGGCAGCATCCTGAACGGGCCTTTGAGTAGTGAGAAGGAGCAAGCTTTCATCAAAGAGACCACTCATACACTGGTTAAACTGGAGTCATCGCCTACCACACACACACACACACACACACACACACACACACACACACACACACACACACACACACACACACACACACACACACACACACACACACACACACACACACACACACACACACACACACACACACAAGCAATAGATACACTCCATACAGTTCTGGTCACTAAATACTTCTCCTTTTCTCTTCTCCTTCTCCCCCCTAATCCTTTTCTCCTCTCCTTCCTCCCTTCTCCATCTCCCTTCCACACATATCGCATTTTTATTGCCTCTGACTCAAGAGAATAGATTTGTTGCACACTCTGAAAATGCTGGGCCCCAAATTCATTTGTATTCTTTATTGTGCATGAAAACTTTTTCCTTCATGCTTTATCTGAATAAACGAAATATGCGGTTTATTATAGCTTTTAATAGCTACCTTACTGCTATGCTGCTTATCCCCAAACATCTAAAGTTCCATTCAAGTTATTGCAGAGTAAAATGAATACAATTGAGGCAGACCTTACACATACAGTATATACACACACGCATGGATCTGACTGGGGATAGGATAGGTTAATTCACCTGAGGTGGTAAACAGGTTGTTGTTTATTCTCTTGCCAGAAGGACTATCTGGACTAGGCTACTTATAAATGTTTATGGATATATATATTATTTTTTTTCCCAAAGATCATATTCGGGGCTAATTAAATAACATCCGGGGCTTTAGCCCCGAATAAAACAGCATAGTGAGGCCACTGACTGGTTCCGACATTGTAACAGAGAAGGTAACACCAGACACAATTTGAGATTATTTCTTTGGCTTAACCAAACATAAAAAATAAGTTATTTTCTACCATTGTTATGACCACAAAAAATTCAGAAGACAACCGTTAAAACCATTGTTGTTTTTTTTGCATTTTATGTTTTCATTTCATGTCGTTACTTAAATTAATTAATTAATTAAACTAAACAATTGATAGGCAATATGCTTCTTCTTTTTTTACTGCAGTTGTGTATTTGAAAAAAAGAAAATACGCAATTTTATATGGTCCCGCAAATTATAAGTAACATATCAATACGCATCACAGCATATTAATAACAAAATCACAGCAAAGTTATAGGCCTATATTCAACATCACACTGGCACACGTCTTTAAAATCTGTAAAATGTTAACTAAAATGGCCTACTTTCATTGGCCACAAATCTTCTCAAGGTACTGCATCTTATTTTTCCACAATATTATACACAAATTCTATACACAATATAGTAAATACCTTTTAGATCCAATTTAGAGTCTCCATAGAGATAATAGCCGAAGCCAAGCAAACTGCAATGAAACTTTCCCAAAGTTACTCGACCTGAGTTGCATATGTAATTACATGAGTCAGCCTATAACATTAACTTCAAAAACACAAAAACTGCATCCTCTGTAATTTACCCAGCAGTCCCTCTGTGGGCTAACCCCATCTTTTTCGGTCAATATCCACGATTTGGTGCATATAGACCTACAGAATATCCAACGCAACTCAATGCAAGGCAATAAACAGTTTGAAAGCCCGGCTCGTGGAAGGTAAGCCGTCCCCGAGCAAGGCATGCCAAACTGTTTATCGCCCTGCCTTGAGGTGATTATCCCGTTTATTGTACTTCTTTCTTGCCAACATAATAAAACAATTCAGAAAGAAAGAAAGAAAGAAAGAAAGAAAGAAAGAAAGAAAGAAAGAAAGAAAGAAAGAAAGAAAGAAAGAAAGAAAGAAAGAAAGAAAGAAAGAAAGAAAGAAAGAAAGAAAGAAAGAAAGAAAGAAAGAAAGAATAAAACTGAAGAAGAACAATAGTTGAGCGCTGCATACAGCACTCACCATACTCACGGCCTATGCATTTTTACAAAATCAAAACATTTCTGGGAATTTTATGTCCATAGATCATGTCAATTTCTGGAAGAAGACAATTTCTGAAGTTTTCCCAAAATGTTCAATTTACAGCTAAATGTTCTTATCCATCGGGGCAGAAATGCTGTTCAACTCGATTTTTTTTTACTTTGACTGCAAATAATAGGGGCCCCTAAATAAGGCATGTACAGCAAGTTTCAGAATCCTTTTTTTGCATTGGGGCGTTGGGGCTGATCATTTGAATTCACCCAGAAAGGGTAACGCCTTCTATGGGGATTTCGGCACCAAGATTTTTGAAGACCTGTTTACCGGGGATAGGTCTACCCCGAATTTTGACCATTGACCTCTGAGATATAGGCATAACAATCCAGAACAATCAGACACTAGAATAACAATAGGTATCCACAGATATCCAGAGTTTGACTCATTTTATCCTCATTTACAGTGGAGTCACGGAATACAACGGCCAGCTATCATGGATTGTGACCTACTGTGGATCGTTTCCTGTTGATTGTGGACTCTCTATGAGGATGACAACAGAGGTTGCTGGCGGATGCTTCCACTGAAAATATATTATAGGCTACTCTGTAAAATGCTCTTCAGAATGGCCCAACACCACTTATCTATTAACGTTTGTATCAACAAAGACCACGACATGAGAAAAATCAACCGCTTTGCTTCAGGCACTCCAACCTCCGTAAACGAACAAACCCATCTCGAGTGAGTGTTGGCGATACAATATAACTCTGCGTTCACACCAAAAAAAGGCAATTCATTAAGCAAGATTTGACCAGAAATATCTTTATTTAACCCATTCCGGTACACAACAAAGCTAGCTAGGATAAAATGCTACAAAATGCTAAGTACTAGTTTTTAGTGCAAGGACTAAAACACCCAATAAGTGTGTAAGAGCGGTGAGATGGTGGCCAGTCCAGGTGAACTCTGATCAAGTGAGTCTTGAGTCTTTTGTGGAAGCTGGTGAGCGACTCTGCGGTCCTGACATCGGCAGGGAGCTCGTTCCACCACTGTGGTGCCAAAACAGAGAAGAGTTGCTGATCGGCTTTTGCTAGCTCATGGATACGCTGCAAAGGTTTAATCGCAGAGGCAGCCAGGAGCGAGTTGCAGAAGTCGAGGTGCGAGATGATGGACCATGTGAGGGCAATCGTTCCCTGGCATAAGGAGGAGCTCAGTCTTGTTGAGGCCCACATATGCAAGAAGTGTGCTAAACTATTAGGTTGGAAGTTGGCCGAAAAAAGGTTTGCAATGGTTTATGGCAGAAACCATTGGCAGCTTGCGGCCCCAGTCAACAATTTATTCCAAGAAAAATTGAGATTTTCTCATGGGTTATTTTCAATGTTTTCTACGTTTTGTGTTTTGGGTAGCCTCCCTAGTCTGACCATAACAGACCGTCTGCATTCTCCATGGGAGCATAAAAAGGACATTGCCAGCATTTATTTTGATGATGGCAAGTGGCTTCAAGGGATAATCTTATCATACAGAGAATTCCTTAAATCTTTTCAGTGTGTGAAGTTATTATGAATCAAATATGTCCTTGTCATCACTGTATAGATAGAAGATACTATTGTTAAGCAATTTTAGTATGATTTCACATGATTGCATTTACTTATAAGGGCATATAATGGAAATGGTCCATTTTACAAAAGTAGCCTGGAAATACGAGATTGAAAGTTCAGAATGTGGGTGGATTTAAGTGAATCTGCCTGCAAGCCCTGGCACACCCAGGTAAAGACGATCACAACACGCACATGCACGCGCTCGGGAAGCAGATAGATTTGGAACCGGTTGGCATGTGCCGCAGGTCACTCCTATGTCACAGATGGTTTCACAGATGGTTTCACGCATGGCCATTGTCAAAAGAGGCTTTTCTGCTTTTGCGGTTTACGCAATAGCATTTACAGGAAAGGCTCTAGGTGCTAAGAAATTGAAAGTCAAAGAAACTCTTATGCTAACAATACCTCACACCACAATGAAAAACGATGAGTAGATTGTTGAAGTAGTAGTACGATTATCAGATGATATACCACTTTATGTGTGTTTAAATAACCTAAACAATATAGATTAAAAGTTTGACCTTGAAAGCGATGTTCTTTGTGATGTTCCCCGCTTAATAACAAACCATGGAGCTGAACTGCACAGTGAAAAGCAGACATTGATTTTAAGCACATCAAGGTTGATTTTTGGACAGCAATTAAACCAGTTTAACCAAAACAACCGGGTATCTTTGTCTAGCCATCATGGTCGGTGCATTTACATGGCGGAGATAAAACTTTTTCCTCAATACACAGTTGTTCTAATTGCACCAATAGGTTTACTACATTCATATATCTAATTTTTTCTTATCTGTTTTCTGTATTGATCACTATTGTCGATAGCCTTCAAGCCAACGATTGTTTAGTTTTGGATGCCAACTTTCTCCCCGATAGCCTCATCTAACAGGGAAGAAAACTAAGCTAACTAATGTCTCCATTAATGGATGTATTAACGAATGCACACCTACTAATCTCCCACCTTTCAACCTGCATTTAACTACGTTATTTTACACTTGGATTAAAAAGTAAAACTCCAGTATAATTAAATCCTCTAAATATAAAGGATATTTTGGAGGGACGACAGAGTATGTTCGTGTTCCCGAGGTTTAATGTAGAAAAAGAACAAGCCAAGGGCCAAAACAAATGACACTCGGTTCACTATGTTTCCCCTCTTCTGTTGTCTTAAGTTAAGTTAAGTTATCCTTTATTGTCCCTTTTGGGGGAAATTCTTTCTCTGCCTTTGACTCATCCGGGTCTTTTCTATGTAGGCCTGGTATAATGTTTCTTATTTTATTCTACATTAGAATGGAACGATATGTACACATAGCACAACATAACTATGCTCTGTAGGCCTTTATCACACCTCCAGTGGAATCATGATAGCTGTATCTATATCTGTAACTTTGGTTCTAAGTAACTCACTCTCTGGGACAAGCCTTCAATATCCGACCATCTGAGGAGAAAAGGAATAACATGAACAGAAATGAATCAAAGTGTCTGTCGAGGAAGTGAAGTGGTAAAACATACTCTGGTTCATATTTTAGCATCAGTTTGATATGAATAATATCTATAGCAACCCCCCTCCCCTCCCCTCCCCCTTGCATGTCGACATTTCGACGAATTATCAAATGTCACTATTATCATATTTTATCCATTTGTGAACAAACTTAACACTCACTCACTGTTGACGCTCACAATCCATGTCATATTTCTCCACGTGTTCTTTCTCAAAGTCTTCCTTCTCCACAATGCAAGCAGTCACTCAAGGTGTCCATGCATGTGAGTGTGGGTAATGTCACATATCATGTGTCATCACCCAAACACGCAACTGGGCCTCTGCCTTTGGCCATTTTTGGTTTAACTTCCATTAACATCCCCCCCATAAACCCCCCCCCCCCCCCACACACACACACACACACACACACACACACACACACACACACACACACACACACACACACACACACACACACACACACACACACACACACACACACACAGGATATAATAATGTTGCTAATTAGCATGTTAAATCCATTCTCAACTGTGTTTTACACAATCATAACTTTCCTGGGAATTTTGAAGTCCATAGATCATATAGGCTACATTAAAACTCTTTTGCACTCCTTAAGAAGGTGATTTCTGAAGTTTTACCGAAATGTACAGCTATCCTGACAGACATTAGAGACTTTATTTTTTAAATTTGACCTTGAATTATAGCGCCCTCTAAATAAGGCATGTAGGCCTACACCAAGTCTCTGATTTATTTTGCATCTGGGCGGCGGGGCTGATAGTTTGAATTGACCCGGAAATCACAGCGCCCCCTATGGGGATTTTGGCACCAAGATTTCTGGAGAACTATTAACCGGGGATATGATATTCCCAAAATTGTGCTAGGTCAGACCCTTGAAAAACAATAGTTATCCACAGATACACTGTGAATACCTAGTAATAATAATAATATCCATTGTATGTGGATGACAAATGGCCTGAAAACATTTGGTTTGGGTGTGACTCTTTTCTACAGTGGAGTCACGTAACCCAACGGCCAGCTATCATGGATTGTGACCTCGACATAGACATGTTGTATCTCGTTATGCTCGTTACATTAGCTATTGGCGGCTGCAGGGACAATGGACGTTTTTTTGGGACTTTATTATGCGGAATGGATAGTAACCGTGTTAACAATTTACATTACTGCACATCTATTAGACCATTAATAACATGCTGTAACAACATAAGCATTGTACCAAATAAGATTCAAGATTTAAGATGATTGATTTATGATTAATGTCACATGTCGCGTACAAATCTCCACCCTGTCAGACTCCAGGTGACGATGATTAGGAAGGCCAGGCCGGCGCTGACGATAATCCCTGGATCCCTGGATTAGAAATAGGGATGCATTAATATATACTTCTGATGTTGCAAATAGTAAAGCTGGAACCTATTGTAATTAGCTAATAACCTGTCATAATATATCATGTTTAAATTGATTTGTATTTTGCATTGATAATCTAAATCTGCAAAGTAAATGGGAAGTTAATTTAGCTTAATTAAGTCTTGTGTACAGACTTAATTCTGTACAAATATCCTTCCTGTTTCTTTTTCCATCAGTGTAACTTTGCTGCAGTGTTCTGCAACCTGAGTGACTCTGAACACAGTTGTAAATGTGTGTTTGTCTTTGCTGCATACTCCAAGGTCAGTAAGACTCAAGTGTGTGGGAAAGGCTTAACCTACCCATCCTCCATGACTAGCGACCCAGCCCAGGAGCTCCTCCTTGAAGTATTTCAACGCTATCTTGAAGATCTCAATCACCAGATGAGGCTGCTTGGCTTATGGATTATGAAACGCATGATTCATGGAAAAAAAGGAAAATCCAAAGAAACCAAACAACATACTCTATTGTCTTTTCGAGAATGATGCTCTGTTGGCGAATCCTTTGGCCCAACATTAATATCAAATTTCTCTCCGCCTCACTCTGCGGCTCGGGGCCCCACGGCAGCGCCGGGGCCTCGACGTCCAGGTGACCCTGCCTCAGCTCCCCCTCAATGACCCTAGGACATACTGGGGGTTATCCATCACCTCAACACAGAACCATTAACCATTAACCTTAATTATTATTATTTTTTAATCATTCTATAAAAATGTGGGATTCAAAACGAAATACTATTATAATTTTTGAATATATATATACTGTATATAGTCCTACATATACTGTATATATATACTGTATATTGACGAGGAATAGTATTGCTGATAGTATATCATAGTTGTCAACAATGGAGAAACATGTTTTTTTTTAACTGGTTAATTAATTCACATATCCTAATCCTATATAATTCCATTACAATGCGACCGTTTGATCCTAACCTTCATTTAATTACATACAACTGGCATATCCAATTACATTACAATGACAAAAAATAGACAATGTGAAGCCCATCATGATCATTGTAACAGGTATATGTCAGAATGGTACACACACATGTACGTATGTACACATGCTGTGTACATACATCTACTGATGCCTCTGGACACATCATCAGTGATGTGCCTGGAATCATCAGACGTTTCGTTCTTCCAGGAGACCCAGCCGGGGCTGATCAGAACCCCAACTTGGTGTCCAGATGGCTAGCAAAGCTACCATGATCCCTCTCTGGTCGGGGATAAGCCTGCTAAACCCCGCATCCAACCTCTAGCGAGAGAACAGCTTGCTCTCCCAACCAGCCTCTGCTGGACAGACACTGATCAGTCCTGCTCTTGGCGTCTTGGAGAGCTTCCTATCAATGGCTTCTTCCAGGCGGTCTTCCCATGGAACGGTCAGCTCCAGCAGCACTACTTGCTTGCTGGACTCAGACACAAGTCCAGTTCTGGTCGCAGGGTGGTGGCTTCAGCTGATGCTCAAGATCCACCAACAGTGGCCAGTCTTTTGCAGAGGTAAGGATTCCTGAAAATGTTCTTCTGGCAGGGGTTGACTGCTCCCCAGCTCTGACAAAGGCTATGGTTTTCTTGGAGGGTCAGAACCGCTTCGCCCACACAAGTCCTTCGCTGATGACTTCAGCGATGGTCTTAAGAACTTGATCATGCCTCCAGCCGTACTGTCCATCTCCAAGTGCCCTGGTGCAGCAGCTGAGGATGTGTTTCAGGGTTCCTCACTTGGAACACAACGGGCATGCTGGTGTCTCGGCCAAGCCCAATGTGTGCAGGTTTGATGGGCTTGGAAGCACATCATATACTGCCTGGATGAGGAATTTAATGTGGTGAAGTTCGGCTTTCCACAGCTCAGCCCAGGTTACTTTCCTCCCAACCGCGTTCTCCCATCTTGTCCAAGCTCCCTGTTGCTTCATTCCCACTACCTTAACGGTTCTTGTTTCTTCCACTGCAGCTCTCCACCTCCTCCTGAACCAAGGTGGTGCTCTTCATCTGGGGAAGATGGAAAGGAGCCTAGCCCAGCTCTGCCACTTGTGACCACTCCCACCATGTTCCTTTTGACGCATCCTTGCCTCGGCCTCTTGAACTGCGACCTCTGCCCTCCACTTCCTTCCAGTCCTCACTTGTGTATCCCTGCTTAAGCCCCCTTTTGGATTACGTGAGTCCCTGTCCTGAACCACTTCTCTGGCTCTTGTAACCTTGAACTCCCCCTCCAAGGATTTGAAGGGCAGTTGCAGTTTATTGGTGTTCCCTTAGAGTGCAAGGCTGCTCAGGGTCCTCGGTATCCAAGCCATCTCCGAAGGTAGATACTCACCCTCCTCTCTAAGGTCTCCACTGTTGAGGCTGCATAGACAAGGAGCCGCCAAATCATCCTGGGAAGAATGCCTTGTTGGTATATCCATGCTTTAAACTTTCCAGGTAGGCCGAACTTGTCCACAGATTTCAACCAGCCATCCAACTCAATGCAGGTCGATGGGATAGATGTTGTATCTCTCAGAGAGCTGTCCTTGCCAAAGTCCTGACTGGCTTGACTGAGATGGTTGGGGAGGCTGTGCTTGTGATGTTAAAGCGGAACTTGTCTACCACCTACTCTTTCCTCAGCACAATGACTTGATTTGGCTGGCTTAAATCGCATCCGGGCCCAGTCCATCACCTTTTCAAGTCCCTTCAGAATCCACCGGCAGCCTGGGACTGATTCTGTCATGAGTGTGAGGTCAACCAGAAATGAGGTCTCTACACTTGCTGGGGACATGATGTTTTATCAATGTGAGACGAACCAACTTGTGTGGAATGGAGCCAAATGCATTTGCAAGGTCAAGCCACGGCACGGTCAGGTTGCCCCTGTTCTCTCTTGCCTCCCTTATCAGCTTTGTCACCACACCGTTGTGCTCCAGACAGCCTGGAATTCCCGAAACGCCGCCCTTCTGGACAGATGTGTCAATGTAGGTGAGGGAGATCTTTCCCTTGCCACACAGTAGGGAGATGATGCGGAACTGGTCTAGTTGGGTGGAGTTTTACTCCTTCCGGATCCAAACCCCTTCAGCTACTCTCCATTGATCTCGGATCCCCCCTCTTCTCCAGAAGACTTGAAGATTTTCCAGCAAGGCAGGAGTTTTGGACAGTGCTTATACACTTTGTATGAAGACTCTCGGCCCTGGAGCGGAGCTTGCCCTTGCTTTGCGGACGACCTCTCTGAAGTCCTTTAGCTGCAGCTCTGACATGTCAACCTGCACCTCAGGTTACATTCTCCCAGCTCCTGCTCTCTTGTGGGGTCGCTGAAAATCTGCTTCAGATGTTGGTCTATGTCTTCCTGCGAGGAGGCAAGTTTACCACTGCGCTTCTGCCCCAACAAGTCCTTGGGGAGCTTGAAGGGATTAGAGATAAAAGCAGCGCGCTTACGCGCTCTTCCGCGGCGCCGCCTCTGATGCCACTCAGCCCGGCAGAGAACCCTGATCTTTTTCGTAGGATGCACATTGGCTGGGCCAGGCCAATGCGATCGTTTACGGCCTTCTTGTATTGGAACTACAGTGCCTTAATCTCCTGCCTGATGTCATGGATCCCCACAGCTCTTTGGTTCTTTGATTAAGTTATTCCAGAGCTTTTACCTCCTCATGGCATCACTCACCTGAAATACTAACAATGATTGTTGTCATAGCTTCTAGCTTCCTGTCAGCCCCACCCTTTACCGTTGCCTCCAGAATTTGGTCGATATCATCATCGAACTGCTTCCACAGTGAGGTCATGCTAGCTGCTCGCCATTTGATCTGCCTCTTGTCAGATTTGATGCTCGAGGGATCAGCTTCTAACACTTGGAGGTTCCGGGCACTATGGGGTGACTCCGGGCCTGGTCCGTCCTAGAACTCTATAAAGCGGACTCTGCAGTCCGCTTCTGTAAAATAGGCTTTTGTGTCGTTGTTAAGCGAAATGTTGAAATATTTCCTAAATTTTTATGCAAAGGCCTACAGAATGTGTCTTTTTTGTACCCAAATTCAATGAAGGGATGCAGTGTTATTTTTGTATCACTGTGAGGCGCTGTGTGGGGGACGCAGACTTGCGTCATATGTTAATGCAGGTGGGTTCACCTGATACACACGTTCAAGATGTTGGGTCTTCTAAATTAGCTCGGCTGAGCATATAGATGTATAATTGGTAATGACAAAAAATAAACCATGCCCAAAAGGCTGCCATCCTTAAAGGTTGTATCAGCGATGTTGGGTGAGGTCACTTCCGTTGGTATTTGAAGCGAGATACCAAACAGAGCAAGCCACCCCTCCCTTCCTCCATTGTCAAAAGTTGACAATGGAGCAGAGTTGCTTCTCTGCTTTTGCAGTTTACACAAAAGCATTTACAGGAAAGGCTCTTAGTGCTAAGGAAATTGCAACTGTGAACAAGGCGACATTAATATTTGAAGTGCAATAATGTAGATATTTGATCAGTTAATTAAAGCAGTTCAACCAAAACAACAGGTATCTTTTGTTCTAGTCAACCGTGGTCACTGTTTATGTTGTACACTGACGAGGAGGAAACACCTTTTCTTCCTACAACACACAGTCATTGCATCCATAGGTAAAACTACATTCTAGACTTTCATTTTCTTTCATCTGTTTTCTGCATTGACCAATAGGGTTGATAGC